>VZTM01029961.1:49874-119917 GCA_013400555.1 Jacana jacana
TTACATGTTGGCCAATTGTCCACTGAGTCATTAGGCCCAACCACATGGTCCACAGGTTCTCATAGCTCTGTACAAAGTATATCTTTCTTTTAAAAATACTAATATTGCAAATAATTGTGAAGAAATTCATTAAGGCAAACATTATACATTTTTTCACATTGCCTGCAACTGGATTTTTTACATAATTAAGAAAAACTTGTGGTTTACATTTCATAGCAACATTTTGTTGGTTTTGATCATTCTGCTTGTCCTCTGTAGTCCTTTCCCTTTCCCTTTCCCTTTTCCCTTTTCCCTTTTCCCTTTTCCTTTTCCTTTTCCTTTTCCTTTCCTTTTCCTTTTCCTTTTCCTTTTCCTTTTCCTTTTCCTTTTCCTTTTCCTTTTCCTTTTCCTTTTCCTTTTCCTTTTCCTTTTCCTTTTCCTTTTCCTAAGTGCATTTTAAAGACAGAACAAGCAAGGTTCATCCTACATAAGATATATACAATTTACTGTATTGGTGTAGTATCTTTAATACACATTTATATATATTTTACACAATATTTAACTTTCTGAGAGAAATTCTAAAGTTGTACAAATCAGTGTAGGTCTGCTGAAGTCAGTTGACTTTACTGATTAATACTGATGAAAGAGCTGATACGACACTTTGAATGCAAGTTCATGCTAAAAAAATATAGCGTTATGCATTGTGCAGGATGAAGTCAATTATGTAAAGGTTACACTTCATTTAGAAGCTCAGAACTAAGAACAAGTGGAAAAAAAAATGCCTACAACAAATTTTAGCCTCCCTTTTTTACCATTCACCTACACAGATTTGTTGGGGTCTTGCCAGCTCTTGATTTGCACACCTGCATCATCTCACACACCCCTTCTTCCTACATACAAATACATACATGTCGTGGTTTTGACCAATCAGACAGGTGACAACTCCTTCCCTCCCCCCCCATTAAGAAAAAGAGAGAAGAGAAGGGGATTAAAGAGATTTCAGAAAAAAACTAAACCACTTTACTGAAAATATAAATAATAATAATATAATAAATAATCACAAGAAAAAATAAAATAAGTTTAAAAAAGAAAAAAAAAGCCTATAGTCTATACAAAAGTGTATCAAGCTCCCAGGATGAGGATCATGTCACCAGCAGCATCGGGAAAAGTCCCAGACTGAGCTCGGTGACCGACAGGAGCTGGATTCCAGCTCTGGAGTCAGGAGTGCTCAGATACGAGTCAGAGGCAGACAGACAGACAGACAGACATCGGCCATGGAAGGAAGAGAGTTGACCCTTTGATCCCTCAGCTTTTCTACTGAGTGTGATGGGGATGAGATGGAACACCCCAATTGATCAGTTTGGGGTCACCTGTCCTGTCCGCTCCTCCCTACTGGGGTGACGTCTCTACGTTTTTCTCTTCCTGCCCTCCAACGGGGCAAATAACGAAATTCCCTGCCCTTGGTTGTTCCAGCAATGAGTATAAGCTGGGCTTCTCTGCACCATGCCTTGGGGTGAGCAGGGCTGATCACTGAGAGTGAAGAGTTTCGGAACAATACACTGTTAATTTCAGAGCTTAGTGAGTTAGAGGAGTCCCAGCTGAAAAAGTAAAATTACTGAACAGAAAATTGGTTTATTTTACCTCAAACCAGGACAATACATGAAATATTTCTATTGTAGATTCTTGGATATCCCACTACAAATTTCTTCCCTGTTGAAAACTGAAGATATTTTTGAACTTTTATTCCCTGTTTCTTAGAGAGTAACAAATCTGTAAACACTTTCTCTCACCTGTAACCATCAGTTTTCTTGACAGCATTTGAGGAGGATCTTATCAGAGCTATTTTAGAAACCAGAGTAGCTCATGTAAAGTACTTCCTCTATTTTTTAATAGATATTTACTTTAAATATATTTACTTTTAATAAATACTACTAATCAGTTGGTTAGGAACAATTTACTTGTGTGTTCTTAACATATCATACTCATCTAGGTGTTTATAACTCTATTTTATTCAATTAATTTGCAAGTGGCTGTAAAGATTCACTGGTCAGCAATTCTCGGGATTACTCCTGAAGTTTTTTTGAAGCATTCCAGTGCTTTTAGTAGATTGGGAGGGTTACTCTTCTAATAAAGTAGAAGAAAATAAAAGTGTTAAACAAATATTTCTTTTATATTTGGAAAGAACTAATACGATGGCTCGTAACACATGAAGATGATGAATTGTTCTCCATCAATAACTGGAGAGTTTGTAATACAACATCTTCTAGAGATAAACCTTTTAAATCATCTGGCCAGAGTAATTTGCATCAAAAAGTAGTAAAAGAGCCGGCAGACCTCTCAGAGTTATTGATGTCTATTTTTTTTCAAGCTCTGGAATACTGATAAAAAAAATCTATTAACACAAGACAGTATGTACTCCACTCCAATACTCAAAGTTGGCAAACAGATTGACTTAGGTAGCCAGTTATGCACTAACCTCATGGAACGCCAGGAACATCTTGATAGCATTCATACAATGGAATTATACGTAACACTAATTAATGCGGTTTTGGAAAAACATCTTTTCAGTCAAGTAAACTCATTAGAACTTTGATTTCCAAGGAATGTGTGTAGAGGTAAAATTTTAAATCTTTGAGCAACATTTCACCTGGCAGCACAAGATATTCTAACTGAAAAATGAGCATTAAGAACATAGGCAAAAGGACTTAAATGCTGGATCTAAAAAGTTCTCATCGTGGCTTACCAGTGGTTCCAATGGGGATTTGTAAGGATATGAAAGTGGCCAGTTGCCTTATCAACGGTTTGAAAGTAAATACAAAGACACAGTAAATAAAATACAGGTGTGGTGAAAGAAATTATATCTACGGTATCTGAAGAACAGAGGACTGAGTTCTGAAAACCGGTGATTTGGAGAACAATCTGGTGGTTATATGGGCAAGCAGCTCCACAGCAACATCCTAGTGACGAAGTACGGTGACAGGTTTCTTTTGGAGTATGTTACATTTTTGACGCATAGGAGGAATCACAGACATGGAGGCAGTGATTTTGTTGTCATGCGAGATACTGGTGGGACCGATAGAAAAAGGCTTTAGAAATAGGGTGGGAAATAAATCAAATACTGCAGAAAAGCATCTTACAGTGGTAGAAAACTATAATTCAATATTGTTTCTTCTTCTAAACATGTATCGTGAGGTGACTTGTGTGCTTATGGTTGGACTCAGGGATCTCAGAGGTCCTTTCCAACTGTGACAATTCTGGGATTCTGTGACATGCAGAAATGCACTCACTAGAAGGAAATATCAGAAGCCAAAAGTTTATTTAATATAACTGAAAAAGATATAAACCCCTTGATACTGAAGATAATAAGTTTAAAGAAGAGGGGCACGCTTTTACAAAGTAAGCATGACTTGCTACAGAGGGAAATTGGGCACTCATCTGACTGCCCAAGTAAATAAGCACCAGTCGTTTCTTTTCTTCCAAGATATCTCACTCTTCCCACCTTGAAAGAATTCATCTTTTGCTGTATGTGTCAACCACCATCCCCCAGACCTGGCACACACGCGTTCACTTCCTATCATTATAATTTTCCTTTTTCCTTTGACATCAAGGACATCAGGGACATCAAGGATCACTGTGGCAAATCGTGGGAAACAAGCTGATGTACACAGATGTGGTAAGCATCTTCTTCTCAGCAGTGTCCATTAGCCAAGTTCCTAATTACCTCTTTGATGTACAGGAACTTTATATGTGTTTTTAATAAATAACAGATGGATGAATGGAAGCATAACGTCAAGTCAACAACCACTTCTACCACCCTTTTAAACAGATAAAATTGTTGTTAATAATTCCACCTGCTCTGTGGTAGAGTTTTTGTGTCTTCCTTTTGGGTGACAAAGTAGCTGACACAAAAGGGATAAAGGGCTGACTGTGGTCAGCAGAAAGATAACGAAAATACACATAAGTCAGCTTCATTCAGACCGTACAGCATGATGGAAGTGGATACAGGAACCAGTAAGAACCTTGCAAATGAGATTGTGGCTACTCAGAGAAACGTGGACCTTGGCATCAGGAAAGGTGTAGAGGATATATAAAATCTGGTAAGGAAATTTTCAGTATTTCAGTTTTACTCAGTATTCTAAGCCTAAAATGGAAGAAAACTATTAAAATTGCTTCATTAAAAAAAACACAAAACAAAAACAAAAACAAAAGACCAAACAAACCAAAAAAAATCCAAACCATTAAAAATAGAAAAATAGTTTTCCTTGAGTATGCTTGCTTCAGGTAAGCAATTCCACGGAATTCATAAAATATTTAGCTATTTTTGCCTTCCCGGCTGTATGAAATAATTCTGCTGTCTTTTGGTCAGCTTGGTAGAGCAGAGGTAGGGGTCAAACAGAAGATATGGAAGTGATGGTAAGGATGAGGTGGGATAGTAAAGGATGAGGGATTTACCAATAAAGAAAGAACGTATCTTCTGATTTGAAGAAGACGTTTGTTACCACCCGACTGACAGCATTATTGCAATAAGCAGAGGTTTTCTTCTCATTTTCAGAGTCTGCAGTAAGATATGGGAGGTTCTTTTACTGGGACTGAGGACCAGAAACTGTCCATGAAAACAATAAGTGTAAAGAGGGCAGCAGATATCTCACTTCTTTATTTTATAGAAAAAAAAATAACGTATATTTTGGTCTGTATAACAGTATCTATATTTTACAATTATGTCTTTCATTTAGAAATTGGAATTTTAAATACATGCATGAGAAGACCAGAATAAAGTAGGAACTAGAAATGGTATTTTATTTTAAAGCAAATGGAAATTTTCTGGGTGAAGACAGGGACGATAATGGTGAAAAAGGTCTGATGTGATTTCCCTTCCAAAAAATAGGGTCAATAAATATTTAGTGCTCACCTTTCTTCTCAGTGATCGTGGCATTTCCTGTCTTCTTACACAGTTTTACTTCAGCTTTCACTTCTGGGCTTTGTTCAGTTAAATTTGCTTTCAGAAAATATATAAAGTCTACTCACTTTTTTTTTTTTTTTTTTTNTTTTTTTTTTTTTTTTTTTTAATAGAATCATAGAATGGTTTGGGTTAGAAGGGACCTTAAAGATCATGAATTTCCAATCCCTCTGCCCTGGGCAGGGACACCTCCCACCTGACCAGGTTGCTCCAAGCCCCCTCCAGCCTAGCCTTGAACCCCTCCAGGGATGGGGCAGCCACAGCTTCTCTGGGCAACCTGGGCCAGGCTCTCACCACCCTCACACCAAAGAAGTCCTTCCCCACATATCATCTCCATCTCCCCTTTTTCAGTGTCAAACCCTTCCCCCTACTCCTATGGCTTCCCTCCCTCATCCAGAGTGCCCCCCCAGCTTTTCTGAAGCTTTTCTAGAGACTGGAAGAAGCTCTAAGGTCTACCCAGAGCCTTCTCTTCTCCAGGCTGAAGAACCCTAACTCTCTCAGCCTGTCTTCATAGGAGAGGTTCTCCAGCCCTTGGATCAATTCCTCTGGAAAAAAAATATAATATATATACTCATGCACGAGGTACGTGGTTGGCCCACTGATGTATGAACATATTTTAAATAAAGAGCTGGTTTATCCAAGTCTGCATATGCAAAGAGTGATATCAATTTCTCTTTTCCTAACTTGGAGACTAACAGTACAAACAAGAAAATGAAACAGCAAGAGTTGTGTCGTGGCATTATCATTTCAACAATATATAGTAAAATACATACTTCCATAGTTTAAATATTCTATTTTCTGTGTTTTACGGAGTATGATAAGTAGTTAAAATTATTATGTTTTTTGTTTTTTTTTCTTGGAAGCAGATCCAACAGTTAAAGACAGAAATATAGTATTTTGCTTTGTCGTGAAAAATTACCCTTAAAACCATCTTTTGTTACTGCTTGATACTCTTCCCTGGGACTGAGCGGGAGTCATTACCGAGGGTGGAACTCCCACCAGTGATCACAGATGAACAAAGACGTGTCCAAGCGCATTAAGAGCAGCAGCCGGGCCATCCCAACGCTCAGATAATGAATGTTCGCCCTCTTGAGAGGAAAAGCTCCCGGTCTGCACTTTGGCAATGAGCCGAGTCTGGGGAAAGAAAGCAGCTCCATCTCTGAGCTGAAAATTATCTAGCGAGGATTTGACTCAAATAGGAAAAAAAGGCAGTTGCTTTGGAAATGTGAGGCGAAGCATGTGAACTTCTGCAAGATTTTTAGAAATTAAAAAAAAAAAAAAAAAGAAAAAAGATGGAAATATCTATAGGCTTGAAGAACATTTTCAGGGTATTTTTAAAGTTAGAAAATATTAAACAAAATATTGTTACATGCTTAAGCGATTTGGTACTCTGTACCTTTTTCAGCAAAATAGTTTAAAACTTATACATTCACAATCTTGCTTTATGAGAACCGCAACGAGTGAGGGATACTGTTTCCTAGATAAAGCAAAGATGAATCTCGATGTTTGTTTTGGGGTCTTTTTTTTTATATTTTACTTTAACAGGTGCTCTTAATACCTTTGTAGGACACTTATACTGCCCCAAAAATGAGATCTGGGAGAGCTCTGTGATCCATGTGTCAAAGCACAGAACCGGGGTTTTATAGATGTGCCCATATAAAAGGCTTTCTCTGACATTAAGAAGTTTGTGAGGGGTATAAAGAATACTCTATTACACCTTGTCAACACTTCCTTCGCACTCTTTGATAGTTTCTGGAGTGAGAGTGTTTTGCTGAAAAATTATGGTATGCTAAATAGGACTGGGGCTTCAAATTATTTCTTAACTGGTAGCTGTATAATGTGTTTAAGAGCACTGACACATGATTCACACTTTATGGTAGGACCACTGGTCCTTTTTTTTCTCTTTTTCCCTGCTCTGAGTCACTAGAACCGTAGATGTGGACTGTTCATGTAAGAACTCGGCTAGATTCTGTATCTTCATATTTATTACAAGAGCACCCACAAGGTGCTGTGTGTTTTCCAATCACATTAAATCAAAATTCTTTCTCTTCAGAACACACATTCTAAAAAGAAAATAAAAAAATTAATACTGTTTTGATAGCAGGATTGATTTATTTATGTATCCAGTGAGAAGTAGGGCTTTTTTCTTCCTTGGAGTGGTTACCATTAACAATTTCTCAGTGGCCTTTGCAAGTAAATCACATTACATTACCACATCACCACATTACCACTATATTTGCAGTACTTCCTTGCTATTTCTTTCACAGCATATCTGCAATAATGGCACTACCATATAAATGATATTTAGTTGCATCTCTTAAAAGCAAAACTAGAGAGTTAATGGCAACCTGCTCTGTTTTGGAAGTAATTTTCCTTCTAAAACAAAGGAAACTTTGGTATTTTTCTGTGCCCTTTACATACAGGATGACTTTTTTAATGTGTTACTCTTGGTTACATTTTTTCAGGTCAAAGTCACTTAAATAAATGTCTGGTGTACAAAACAAACTATTGTAACAAATTTATATGCTGCTGGTTTCCTGATACAGTTTTGTGACAGTAGACAAATCAAGTTTTATAGGGAGCCGGTATGGGGCTGTACAATATGATTCCAATTACCTCGTGCACAGCCACATCACGGGAGCCATTTTTTTCTGCTGCATCACCAGAGGGAAGAAGGAATGGGGTCAAACTTTTCTTCTTTTCCTTCATCTTCTACTGTGAGTTGCTGCTGGTCGACTGGTCACCGAGGACTGTAAGGTCAATTAGGGAAAGATGCTTCCCCACTGAGAGAAAAGGTAACAGCCCCATGCTCACCTGCCCAGGTACACCTCCTCCTTCCTCCTTCCTCTGCTCAGCAGAAGGAAGCTCTTTTGCTCCATGAAAAATGCAGCAAAAAAATACTACTCTTCCATCATATTGGGCTTTAATGGCAACAAGAGTATCTGAACTACAGATTGGCAAAAGGGCTGATCTTCCTTTAATTTGTCATATTGACACCAAATACTTCTTGATCCTGAAAGTCCTTCTCCTCAGGGCTGCTCTCCAGCCCTTCTCTGCCCAACCTGTATTTGTGCTTGGGATTGCCCTGTCCCAGGGGCAGGACCCTGCACTTGGTTTGGCTATGACTCAGTCAGCTACGGCTGGTTACAGGAAAGCTGTTAACACAAGACACTGGAGCCAGATCCTCCTCAAAATGAAATCTTATACAGAAGATTCTGAAGGCATCTCTACATCCAGCACATAGAGGTGAAGTTTTTGGGGGCTGGAATTGAGGAATATCAGTTGTACATTCTGATATGTCTGCCTCCTCTCCAGGACTCCTATGGCCACCACTCTGGTGTCCATAATGGCATTTTATGACTACTGGGTCATAACTAATGCAAGCTCTACATTAATAATTAAATAATTAAAAATAACAGCAAGTTTTTAGTCTGTAAGCACTCTGCAGAGTGTTTTTTAACTTACTTCTGCCAAGAAACAGGCCAAGAAAGCCAATTTAAAATATATTAAAAAATATCTAAATAGGTTTATAATACGAAATATTACATTAGCAATCGTCAAGAAAAGAGGAGACCTTAAAAGGTGTTAAATAGCTGAAACTGTTAATGCAGTGCTACTTAGCTCTAAATGCTCTGATATTCGCACAGTATTTCAGTAAACCTGAAGGGTAACTGTCTACTGCCTATTGTTTCTCTCTTAAATTTAAATTCATAACCTCACCCAGACAGAAATTAAAAGACAGGGAAAAGATTGTGCTTTAAAAGACTTTTTTTCCCCTTTTTTCCTGTATTAGAAACTGGAGTAGATATCATGGGAAAGAAAATCAAGAAACAGCAGATGTCATGTGTCACTTTTACAGTTATAGATACTAAGCAAGTAGCAGTTTGAATCCATTGAGATTCAGTATTGTATGTTTATGGGTTTATTTAAATTGTTAAAATGGAATACTTTTATGCCTTTAAATATTTTATGATTCATGGCATTTATGTTTTAGAATCTTATCCATGTGCCTTGTGTAATGGTAGATTTTTTTCAGCAGCTTTTATTTGTTTTAAGATAGAAGCAAATTACACCTTTAAACCACAGATGACAGAAGGAAAAAAATAATGGGAAGGTAGAAGAGTAAATGTATTCCTGAGATGACTAAATGTCACGTGCATGAAGCAAAGACACATCCTGAACCTCCAAGGTTTCCCAAATAAGTAGAACGATGTGAATTAAGAAAATTTTATTTTCACCTCTAACTGTAGCATAAGCCCAGTAAAACGAAGTATAGAAGGTTTTATGGCTTTTAATGTTTTTATATACCATTACATCTCTTTTCTCCGTAACTTTGAATAAGGTAGAGGAGATATTTTAATTAGCCCGTAGCATTTTTGTAACATAAAAATCCGGTTCTGGAGATGTGCCTGAATTAGTTGAGCTTTGACGTGTCACAGGGTCCACATTTTTAAGGGTACCGAGACTTTGTTCTCAATTTCCTTGAGAAAGCAGAAAGTAGAACATTCCAGTACGGACCTGAGCATCAGTCCAGCAAAATAAATCACACAGTCTATAGAAGAAAAAAGAACTGTTACCTGGAGAACTTTTATTACATTGTGACCACTCTATTGGCAATCTGAGGACGTGCCATTCCATAACAAAAATATCCTCTCTTTTCTTTTGTTTCACTCTTTGTGTTAATAATTGTTCCTCTATGGGAGTGACTGGGAATGCTGGAAGGACGGGGTAGATGATCCTGGGGAAGCAACATGCCCTGAAAGGGGGAGCAGCGAGAATATTCATGGCATCATAAAGTGCAAAGCTGTGAACCTGCAGGTCAGGAAGAGATGGGAAATACTAGGAGGAGCAGGGGCAGCAGCCAAGCCAGAAAGGAGATGAAAGGGAACTGCCCAGAGGGGGAACGTTGAATTTTGGTGGACTTTGCTGCAGATGGGAATGATGTTCATAGACTAAGCCTAGAAATCAAGTCTGGAAACAGGCCCTTCCTGCAAGGCCTCAATGAGCAAGAAAACTAATTATAAACATTTCTTCTTTTTGCTTTGTCTTTCCTACTTATCCCAATTCCACGCTATTTAAGAAAAGAAATTCCAATTACCCTGGGATTCTAATAATAATGGGCTTTCTTAAGTGAAAAGCCCTTCAGTTTTCTTTGAAGAGCCTCCTGCAGTGGAACCTATAGTGAAAACAGGTCCCACCACACCCTGAGTGAGTTAGGATGGCTACATGTGTGTTTGACACAAGTTGCTATCATATGGACCTAAATGTCTAAGGGCATGGTGGCAGCTAAAACAAGGTCAATGCTGGCTGCTCCAGCGCCAACCTCCCTGTGTCCCTCAGCAGGTTTCCACCCTTCTCCTCTGATGGCCTTGGATGGTGTCAAACTCTGTGCCAAACTGCTTCAGTGGGGGCTACTAAACTAGCACAAAATTATTCTGTGTTCTCTTAAATGTGAGGGCTTGAATAGTTTCTAGCAGAGTCAGATGAGGGGCAGAAAGTCAAGAGAGGACACATGAGGTGGCAGTGGCAGATGGCATTTAGATTAATCTGAGCTATTTTGGAAATTTGTTAGCCATGCAAATGGGGGATCTACGCCGCCGGTGTTTTTTGAGGTACCTCCTTCGACAAACCCACAAGTTGTTCCTTAACAGAAATCCTGCAGCAGATTCACAGAGGAGCCATAATTTGGCACGTGCAGTTACCACAACGTGCCCTTGTTGCTCTTTAACTCACATGACGTTTGTGTTTAGGAACAATTTGGACAGTTTAACCACACCTGTGTCTTCACTGGTGCTGCTACACGTATACACTGAGAATAGCAATTAGCAAACTAGTGTATTTCTTCTTTCATAGATTAACACACAGTAACCCGGGTCATCAGTGAGAGTGATTACAGATTTGAAACAATTTAAATGAACAGTAGTTTATCCCAAATGTGTCGCTTCTAGTTAAATGTAGGGAAAAAATTAACTAAATGTTAGTTTTAAGAGGTAAAAAATTAGACTTTCAAAATCTATGAACCTTCTGAATTCCATTCATCCCATGAAATAACTGAAAAAGGAAATTATCTCAACGATCACATCGGAATTTAAATATACTGGTTTTCTACTTCAAATGAAATTTATTTGTCTGCCCCCATATTTGTCTGCCAGGTTTTGATTCACCCAATTTCATCTGTTATTGTATTTGTTAGGTTGTTCATTATTTGTTCAAGAAGGATTTCGCATTCACCATTCCATTTCTGTCTGAAACCTGCCACTGAAAAAAATGAACCAACCCAAAACTGAAATAGAAATCAGCATTTTAGTCACTTTATTTCCAATTTGAATTTAAAAAACCTTTTTGACATTTCCTGCACTGCACAGCATCCGCTTCAGCTTAATCCCTAAATATGTTGCATTTCTGTTCTGCAAAGTGAACTCAAGAGGTTGTAAAACATTTTCACTGAGGAACTACTGGGAGGTAGGAGTTCTAGGCAGCCTGTATGTGAGCTGCCACCTAAGCAAATACCCCAGCTGGCCCACAATTTGGAAGCCAAAAATTCGCTGTAAATACAGAAGTGTCTCCTGGCACTCTGGCTCGTGGCTTCATCAGACCCGGCAAACTGCGGCTAAACTGATTTCTTCAGCCCTAATTTACACACCAGCTCCCAGTCAAACACAGTTTCAAAGTGTGTGGACTGGGGTTCCAGTGGCACCTAAGGGTGGTGGGAGAGGCGGATGGCTGCCAGATCTCTACTAATGCTGGACGGCTCCCGGCACCCAGCCTGGGGGCAGTCAGGATGGGCAGGTCTGGGCTGCTGAAAATACAGGGCCTCTGAGACCTAAGAGGAGGCCAACCAAAGGGAAGCAGGGAGACTTCAAGTCTGATCCCTACTCCCAGAACAACTTTTATCTTTTTCTTTCCCTTCTTCCCAATGACTGGGTAATATAAACATGCAGATAGTACGGGAAACAGGAAGCAGAAGTTTCTAAAAACTAGTTTTTCTGTTCATTCATCCACTTATTCATAGTGATGTGCATCCATAGCACTTCTTTTTTTGCACCCACAGCATGATTCTTCTGTGGTATTCTCTTAGGCAAGAAGGTGAATCTACTGATGCATTATGGATTTGTTAAAACATGAATTAGAAATTGTGCTTCTTTTACTGACCTCAAAGGAAAACCTGGATTTTATTAAAGACATGCAGCCAAATTGTTACTAGCTTTTCATCTTTATTCCCCAAAGCATAGCAGCAAAGAAAACTTCACTGTTTAAGGGGAAATCACACAATATGGGTTTGCACAAGCAACATAATAGTCCCTTTTCCAAACTTCTCAGAGCCCATTGTGTCAGCCTTTCCCCATAAAAAAGTCTTTGGTCTTTCTCCACATTATTTGCATCTTCTTTATATTTCTGCAGGAAACTTTTCTTTTTCTTTTTCTCTTCCTTTTAATAAATACTGAAATTAGCTGAACAACGAGTTCAAAGTAAAGGCTCTCATTCTTATTTTCCCCTCCTTTTTTTTGCCCATAAGCTTCCTTCTTCAAGAAAACTTGCTGTATTGGGACAGATATTTCCAGGAATTAAAGTGAGAATATTTGGATGGTGCTGTGGCTTGATTGTAAAGAACTTATTTTGTGCTATTACTGAAAAATCAACCTTTTTTTTATATACAAGGTGCAGTGGATCCATATGTAATATTTGGTTTAAAAGTCAGAGAGCTCTCCAGTACCTTACACAGCACTGAACTAAAGGAGCGCTTAGAGTCCTTGTGATTACTCTCTGTTTCAGGAATATACTTCAATATGCTCTCTGTCGCTTCACCACGTGTCAGAATGGGAATAGTTACAGATAGGGCATTGCATACCATCTACTACCTTCGACCCCAGAGCAAATAAGTGCAAAGAGAGGATAGGTTCTTGTGGTTGTTGCCTCGGAAGCACAAGAGAGCTGTCGAGAAGGATGCTGCAGTTTGCAGTTCTATCAGCTGTACCATACTCTGTTTGTCTTCCCCTCATCTGCTAGCAAAGACAGGCAGGGGGAAGTTTATTGGGCATGTAAGGGGTGCATCTCAATGCTAGCTTCCCTTGAGCTAATTAAGAGAGCCCAGGGGTTGCTCAACTTGATTTAACCTGTTGCAGAGGCGGCTGACCTAATTGCAGACAGCAATTTAGGAGCTGTGCCATCTTCTCTCTATTTGCTAACTCCAGCACCCGAGCTTAACAAATATTCTTCTAATTAACTGAATCCAAGCCGTCATCAAATGGTTCTCCTGAAGGAATTTAGGTATCAGTCAGTAAAGAGAAAGAGGCATCAGTAGAGGGCAGCTCCAAGATCAAGAACTGATGTTTCTATTTGTCTCCAATGAACAAGGAGGGTGATTACAGGGTCTCCAGACATAAGCTTCACCAAAATTAGACGATGGAGTCACGTAACCCTGCTGATCTAAAGGCACAAAAAAGAGGGAAAAATATATTAAAGGAACCATATTTCATTAGACAATCAGAATCAGCTGTCTCGGGGCACTCAGGATGTGGTCTGTGAGAAGAGCCTGTCCCTCCCAGTGATCCAGCAGAGCCTGTACTCTACCTGTCACCTTAAAGATTCCAGTGCTCCTGGCCCTGGCCTATGCATAACAGAGACAAAAATCTAGAAAAATTCAGCTTGGAATAAAGTTGTTTTCTCTGTGGCTTCCCATCAGGGGCACAGGACTGAACTTCAGCAGCTGGGAGAATTCAGGAGTTGGGTGGCCAGGCCAGGCAGGGCACCCACCATACTGCTGCCTCTGCTGAAGCTGGGACCTTCAGAAAACTGGTGGAGCAGTTAGCCAGTTTCAAACATCCCAGTGAAGCTAGGACAGAGAGCTTGCTTGCAGAGCCCCAAAGGGCACTGGAGCTGCTGTATGCTTTTCACGTGATCCTGAGAGCAGCATTTGAAAACATGGAGTTTCTTCTGAAGGAATCAAAGCCAACAACTGCATTCCTCTTCCTTTCTTAAAATGATAAATGTGAGTTAGGTTTAAAACGTCACTTCAGTAAGTAATGAATTACTAATTCCACAATTACTTTATGTAGCATGAGTAATGCATTTCTTCTGAGTTAAAGTAATTACATGAGTCAAAATTCCTAATTAAATTATGTAATTCTTTACAAGCCATTTTTCAAACTTCAAGTAACTTTTTGGGTTTTCTTTTAATATTTCCTATAAAGTTATTCTGGAATTGATTATAAATTTGTTCATTCTGTAAGTAACATCTTTAATTAAAAGTGTTTTTAAAAAGTGCTTTCAGGCCAGATTTTTCAGAATTGACTTGCAATTTTGGATCCTAAATTTGACAAACCAAAAGAACACTTGAATTTTAAACAGCAGGAACATGTGAAGGTTTAATAGCAGATAAAAATGAATACCCAGAAAATTATAGATTGTCTTTCAGAAATCTTGTCTTTTTTAAACCAATCTGAGAAAGGAAAAAATAGCTACAGAGCTAGATTGCCTTGTGCATCCCTCTGACGTGGCTGTGAGAGACAAATAGGCAAAAGAGGGAGTCAGTGTCCACTCTTCATTAATCCCCTTGTCCTTTCATGCCACAGAGTTCTTCCCTTTTAAAACCTCTCAAAGTCTTGTCTCCTTAGCAGTCACCCATCATCTAAAGAAAAATGCTGGTAAAATGTTCCCAGAGTTCCCAGTCCGTTTGGTACACTGCTTGCTAGGAATTTCACAGGGAGGTACAAACCCTGAATATCTGAGGAAGTTTGCAGGAATGTTCTTGCTATCTTTCTAACCTATTTGCTTGACACATTGTCTAATATACCATCTTGACACTTCCATTGCCTTCCTAATGTAGACAACAATATGCTCCACATTTACAGTGAAGTGATACAGGAAGATTTCTTTACAAATTTCAACAGTTTTGAGGGACATGTTTCCTAGCACAGGGATTGCTGATGCCATCTCTTCTTTTGATATAAATACTTGGAAAATATAAAAAAAAAATAAGAATTTCCTCTCAGCAATAAGAGAAAACAGGAAACACTATAACACTCCATAACTGTCTCTGCAAAATCATGTCATGGTTTGGGTTGGAAGACACTTTCAAAGACCATCCATTTCGAACCCCCTGCCTTGGGCAGGGACATGTCCCACCAGACAAGGTTGCCCAAAGTCTCATCCACAATGGCCCTCAACACCTCCAGGGATGGAGCAACCACAGCTTCTCTGTAAAAACTGCCTCCCCATCTCTCCTGGAGCCCATTTAGGGGCTGGAAGGGGCTCAAAGGTCTCCCTGGAGCCTTCTCTTCTCCAGGCTGAACCCCCCCAACACTCTCTTAGCCTGTCCTCCCAGAAGAGGGACTCCAGCCCTCCCAGCATATTTATTGCCTCTTCTGGACTCACTCCAGCAGGTCCATGTCCTTGTGTTGAGGGCTCCAGACTGAAACAATAATAATTGTTCTAATAATTCTAGTAATAAAACCAGAGCGCTTAATTCTATTTCTAGGGGTGTGCTTAAAGTATTAAAGGGCCAGGCTTAAGATCTCTCGCACTGTATCCAGTGATCATGTAACTATGTTAAATTTGCTTCCAAAATAATAATGCATCTAGACAAAGCAAAATCAAATTATATTTAAAAATATGAAGCAGCACTTTTCTCTATACAAAATGAGCAGAAGTATAGATTAAAAATAAATGTAAACAGAAATCTAAATCTATTTTCCTAGCTTCTGTATCACATTCTTTTTGTTGCATTAAGAATTTTTTCCCACTAACACTTTCTTTCTACAGTATATTTAAAGCATAACTGCAAAGATATTTTTTCTTGAAATGAGGGAAAACATGAAGAATTGTACCAGGATCACTGACATATCACACTAACAGTATGAATATTCTTGCACCAGATAAAAAGTGCTGGTTTTGTTTGTTTGTGGGATTTTTTTTTGTTGTTGCTCAGGAATGAAAAACTTACACGTGATCAAAGCAGCAATATTTGCCTGAGTGTGCAGACACCCTACAGGCGATAGACCTCCCCTGGGGTAAATTCAAAACTTCTGCTGTGAGAGGCCTAAGTAGCATCTCTTCAAACAACTTTTTTGAATAATGCAAGATAGGTACTCAAATGATTGCTAAAAAATTCATTTATTTTATGTTCTGTTTTTATAGCTAAATTCCTCTTCAAATACATGCAAGAGATTTAGGTTTTGTTACTGGAAAGGGTGATAACTGAGTGGCATGTTATGACAGAGCCTAGGATGGGAAAATAACTGCTTGAATTGCCAATATGTGAGTTACTTACTTTGGCCTCATTCAAAATTTTAAGCCTGGGTTGTTCTTTCTCCTACATACACAGATTTCGTCCGCAGACACATTGCAATGCCCAGGTATTTCCTCTCCATTAAACTAGTACATCTTAAGCTCAGAAAAGTCATGATCTTCAATGATCAGTCCTGAGCCCTAGTTTCTTGGGGACAGGAGTGTTACCTCACCGTTACCGCTCAAGATGAGAAAATATGTCAGGAAAAAGTTGTAAAAAGAATAAAGGATCTGAGGTAGCGGGGTTAGGGATGACTGCAACTTCTGCAGTTGTAAGTGGTTTGTGCAGTTACACCGTGGCATCTTTTTGGTCATTTTCCAGAGAAAAGGTAAGAGGAAGATTAGGACACAAGAACAACTCATAAGAGCTGTGTTGGATAAAGGAGCTCTGCTGGCATCACCTCACTTTGTACTCTGTTGTCAGCCCTAGAGAGGAATTCAGCCAACCTGAGCCCACCTGCCTGAAATGCTCATGTCTACGGAGGAACCCACCAGAGCCATCATGTTCATGCTTCAGGAATCTTGGCTAGACAACTGAAATTAAACTGTATGAATACAGGGTATAATGGCAGATACAGAAAATAATCTCCAGAAGCTGAGATTAAACAGTCTTGAAGAGTTATGAATTTCCAGTTTTTAAGGACAGTAGAAAATCAGACCTCCTGAAAATGAAAGTGCTGTCTCAAATACAGAACAAAGATGATATTTGTATATGAGACATTAGGTACAGGTTATACATTATAGGCAACTGATAAAATATGCTGTATTCTTTACCACCATCACATACAAAATATCAGCTTATGATTTTTTTATTTATTCCCTCATCCTCCTGTAAAGCAAAACATATTAATCTGGCACAACCTGTGGATGTCGCATTTGCACTGAAATCACACTTCATTCCTAAGCATACAGATTTTCTGCACACTCATATTGACTGCGTAATGGGTAAACAGTAATTATGTCAGTAATTTAAGACCATGAGGCCCTATTTTACATACACCTGCCTACTTTCGTCCCCAAGAAAACTTTTAGTAATGGAATTTCCTAAAAATTGGTGTCTTGGGAGTCAAGGTTGATTTTTTCTGCACGTTTATGGTATTAGGTAGATCCATTCACATTACTCAGGCACTGTCCACCCTACAGCTGCAGTAGCCTTTCCTCAGGAGAGAAAAATACCTTAAATTTCATTATGGACAATGTCACATTCTGTCTGGTCGCAAAAGCCCACCTCTAGCATGGCAGTAGAGCCACTGGAAACCGCTGACAACATTTAGGAAATTGAGGAATCACATGCTGCAGAATGGAAGCCTTTGATCCAGTAAAAGCAGCTTGTTATTAAGTCTGGGCTTTACATTTGCTTATCTTTTTAATTTAACTCATGGCAGGTAAAAGGCCTCAATCCAAAGGCGTGCAATATTTTGTACAGTACATCAGTGCATCTATGGTGTGCTCCTGAGTTCCTGGATTAGATGTGAGTCTTAATTCACTCCATATTGGAACAATGCTTGAGTATACAATGGTTTATCCTGTTGCTGAAAGAGGACTGGGAACGCTGGGGATGCTGTGGCAGTGGCCGGCAGGTAGCTGGGCACAGAGTGCGTGCAAGTTCCAGAAGGGCCAGGGTGGAGAAACAACTCAACGTTTCCTTACAGTTCCCCAGCCCATGCTCACCTAGGTTTCCCCAAAAAGAAATAGTCTGGTATTTCCGGTCTTTCAGGAGGAGTCTTAGTCACCAGTACTCTTCTGTTGACTTGATGGAAGAAAGGATGAGGGGTAACTGTTAAACTGAAAGAGGGGAGATTGAGATGAGATCTCAGGAAGAAACTCTTTGGTGTGAGGGTGGTGAGAGCCTGGCCCAGGTTGCCCAGAGAAGCTGTGGCTGCCCCATCCCTGGAGGGGTTCAAGGCCAGGTTGGAGGGAGCTTGGAGCAACCGGATCTGGTGGGAGGTGTCCCTGCCCAGGGGGCACTGGGTGGTCTTGAAGGTCCCTTCCCACACAAACCATTCTATGATCCTATGATTCCATGATTCCAAGTAGTTAATTTATACCTACAGAGTACAGGGCTCAGACTTGCTCTTTTTCCCTCCCAACTGAGATTAATCCCTAAGAAGCCCACTGGCACCCACATGTTCCAAACAAGAATTGGGCAAAGATCATCAGAGGAAGGGGGAAATACCTGTCAACTACCACTTCTTGCTGCACAATATGGTTCAGTCCAAAATTTCTCCATGGGTTTGCTCATCCCTTTGTCTATTCTGTAGAGACACCAGATGGGATGGGAAGGTGTGTAATGCAAGTTGAAACTGACAAAAAATGATAGAAGGGTATTTGCTCTCGTTCACGTGGGGTCACAATTTATCTGACTAAATCATGTTTATTGATACTTCATTTTTATGAGGGCTATGGTTTGCTCACGGGCTTTTGAAGGCAAAGAAAGCAGGAGAATACTGCCAATGATTACCTTTCAAATGCCTAAATAAAAATTAGGCAAAGCAGAGTTCCGTTCCTGCTGAGTTTCACTATGTACCCATACCAGTTGTTATTTTCTCATTCTTTCCTAAGTCAGAACACCTGAAACATGAAACATTTTTTTTTCCAACTTTTTTTTGATAGTGCAAGTATAGAGGTATGTGATTTATGGATATTCTGTTTCAAATTACTGCCATTTGAGGTACACAGAGGCGAGCGTGTGTGTATACGTATGTAAAACACTCATATTTGTAGCCCTTCTGAAAACTTACAGATCACCCTGTTTGTGTCAACATCTGTTTGACATATTTTATCTGCCTTGTCAGTACATCAGGTAATCGTAACTTGTCAATAGCTAAGCCTCCTTTTCTAATTTCACATAATTACAAAAGCAACCAGAAATAAATTGTGTGTTAGTTTAATAATACATGATAATGTTGTAAAGATCTTTCAAGGAAGTAAATTGCTTTTGCAGAATTAGTGTGTTCTATTCTCTAACATTAATATGCATAACAGATGGCTCTCACAAGAGTAAGCGGGTATTATTTTGATTTGATTTTAATTAGATATATATTGTCTCTTCCATTATATACTACTCATCTTAATACCATAAGAGGCTTTTATGCATAGTATTCAAAGATTTATTCCACTCAAAAGTTTTAAATGTCATTGATATGAGACCACAATTTTGAACAGCATTCAAAAAGGCCCGCTGCTTTTGGTGATAATTTTTGTCGGTTTTAAGGATGATAAAATGTTATTGAAGGAAGTGGTAATTTTAAGTGTGTGTTCTCATTTGAAAAACATGAGCATATACATTGTTCTTAAAAATCTACATATGGTTTTGAATTATAACTTTCTTTTATTTGGCTAATAATGGTTTCTATATCTATTATAGCCATGTGGATTCAAGACCAATACATTCTGCTCTTAATTGTTTCTTCTTCCTGTAAGGTTTAATTATTTTCTGTTGAATAAAAGGTTTCTCCACTCAGAATTCTGTTACTCTTACAAATATTTAAAGTGGATTTACTTTTCTACACATTCATTTCTGCCCCATTAGGAGATATTGTGAGTTTGCAGTAGTTGTGGAGGTGGCAGCTGGGTAAGGGAGGGACTATTGACAAAGTCAGATTTTGGCCCATTTAAAAAGGAAGTCTGCTGAGAGAATTCTCGTTTGCTGCCTTTTGTGATGTAAACTGAGAAACTGTACCCCAAAGGGGTTGTACAGAGACTACCAAATAATTTTACAGTTTTACTTAGGCCTCAGGTATCTATGGGATGTTAACAGATTCTCACCACCCTTGACTTGTGTTTGATTCCATTTGGAGTTTTAAAGGTGAAAGTCTGAGGTTCAGCTCATGAGTTTTAGCTTGTTCAGTCCTCCAGCATTCCCCCTTTTTTTCTATATATATTGAATATACCAAAAAGCGTTCATCCATTTTACATTCTTTGTATTCTAAATGCAATGAGCCATGACCAAAAAGCTGATCTTAAAGAAGTACATAGCAAAAATACAACAAAAAGTGGAAAGAATAAAACATTTAAACTGAAACACAGCGAGTTATAATCCTTCCATTTTCATAAAATAAATCTGATTTCAATTAAAACAACCTCTGGAGGTAGACTAGTGTATATTATAATAAACGGGTAAATGTAAGGCGTGGGAAAAGTTCAGACATTCCTTCTAGCATATTGAATCAATTAATAGCATGTACAAGGAAACCCTGATTATTTGAAGGAGTGGAGAAAAATGACTTGATTCTTTACAAGTAGTACAGACTATTATTAGTATTCCAGATAGAGTGTGTTCTAGGGAGTCCATCGTGGGCTTTGATCTGTCTGCATCCACAGCTGGAAACTTTGCGCCAGTCTCTGGAAGCAGCACGAACTGACAACAGTCGCCTCCATCAGGAAAGTGAGTTAGTGGTTGCAAATGTTAATCAGCGGATCAAAGAACAAAAGTGAGTAAAATTGGGTCTTTTTATTTTTTTACCTTTTCCCGATCTGATTTCATTTCCTATGGCCCTATACAATTAAAGCATTCATAAGCACTCTCTTCTCAACTTACTGCCATATCTTTTATCTGGAGCTCTGCAATGGGTCTTTATAAACATACTATCGAGGGGGGGTTTTTTACCATCACATTTATGTCCTTTGGAATGAACATAAATAATCAAATAATAAATAAGTTATCTGTAAACACGAAGTACGATTTTCCAGCCTGCTAATAATGCCCGATGTAAAAAAACCTGAACCCTGTAGATAAGAGAAAAATACGTGTATGTTTTTACACTTTGTGACTTTTTCCTTAGATTTTGTGAGCTTCCTATGTTAACCTTCAGTTTCTAAATGTATTTTTTTTTTGTCTACAGCATTTATGAAGATCTTCTTGATGATGAAAACTAATTTACCTTCTCAAAAGTCAATAGCTAAATGAACAAGTGAAGCTGGTGAGACATATCAGCGCTCTACATTATTTCCCAGAAGACATGCCTGTCCCTGTGATTCTGAATGTGCATAAGAACATCAAAACAAGCTTCACCTTCCTTTGATTATGTGGGTAATTTAAACACCGGTTGATATCTTTAGTATTAAACTATACATGGCATCTATAATGCTCTTCTAACAGGTAAAAATGGGTTGGTTTATTGGAGCCTATAGTTTCTTGGGTATTTCTACAGAAAGCTGTCCAATGTCAGGAGGAGAGCTGAACTGAAGTAGATAACTAAATGATCCTGAGTCCATCCCATAATGACATGCACCATGAGAATGCAAGAAAGGGTCCACAAGAGAAAATAAATTCCCTATAGAAATTGCAAAGGGTTTTGGGAAATGGTTGCAAATTCATTGTGTCTCTGCGAGCACCTTGCCAGCCCGGAACAGATTAATGAGGTAAATTTTCAGTAGAAAATCAGTCTTGGTACGAGGAACTGCGCTTTCTTTTAATCACAAGCACTTCCACAGGCCACTTGGCTCCCTTTATACATCCCTCTATGTAGTCTGAAAAGCACATAACGTAGGTCTCTAACAAATCTGATCAGTTTAAGCCCTTTAAAGATAAGATGACTTACTTTCAAAATTGCGTTGCCTGTATCGATTAACCCCACATTGACTATGAACCAAGCTCCAAAGGACATTTGGAGATGTAGATACCTACCCTATGAACAACCTCGTCTGAAATTCTCACTGGCAAAGTCAGGGCGTCCAGTGCCCTGAAATCACAGCTCCAGTACTGCCGGTTCCTGAAGGCATCAGCTGTTTTCGGGTTTAAATGCCAAGCGTCTACAATAGAATCATATCGGTCTCTTTTACAAGCCAAAATTCCTTAATTTCTTTTATTCCTCACTTTGACTAAAATTTTTAGATCTTTGCCACATTAAAAAAATGCCATGCAAATTTTTTCTGTCTTTTTTCTGTAACATACTTGAAGAAAAATCCTCAAATTGCATAAGGACATAAGAGTAAATAGTTGAATTTACTTCCCTGTTAAGAAAGGCACCATGGTACATGGCGGGTATTTTTTCATGAGTTTATAAATTTTATTTTCATATTAGACAATAGGGCTTTGCATTAAGAACTTTTAAAATAATTAAGATATGGTTATAGTTCAAATCAAAATGACCAATTTTAAATAAAAAAGCATTTTTCATAGAGCAGGAAACTCAGAACACTGCTGTGCTTGCATTGGAGCTTACGTACACATGCCTGAGCTTCAGCAGAGGAACAAACAGTGTAACGTTACACTCAGCCTTTCTGAAATTTTCTCATTTTCTTTAAAATGAAATCTTGCCATTTTTTTACATTTTTTTTCAGGTTAGTTGATACCAACTCACAAATATAATTTTCAACTTAAGGCTTTTTGAAGGGATCGAGTAAATCAAATGAAGGCTATGGGATGAATATGCTTAAAACCCAATTCAGGCAGACTAATATAAGTTTTTAAAACTCGTTAACAGCCTTGCCTGGTTGGATAATTAGTTGATTACAGGAGTACAAAAATGTTTTTTAAAGTACAAATCTACAAAATTAATTTTTGTCTTAGGAGTCCAACTTCTGCCATGGCACCGGGGGGCTATTTAAACGCCCGGCTTTGTTACAGGTGAAAGGGAGCAGAATGTTTTGCCGAGCAATCTGCCCCCTTGAAAATTCCTTTTTTTTTTTTTGATCTGCACTGTATGGTGCCCAAAGATTGGACCCATGACAAAACGAGAACATTCACAGTTTATTTTTTCTGCAGTCTAGGAGGCGAAATAAAGATCCCTTTTGATATTAATTTCATTTTAGAATCACCTCATTGCTGGTTATCCTCCCCGACACCTTGTTAAAGTTTGACTTGACACTGCCAATAACCCAGATCAAAGATGTCATAATACATAATTGAAGGCCATATGGGACGTGCTCGGTAAAACTTCGTTTTGCAGAAAAAGGGAGGTGAGCACTTATCTAAATGATACTTAACGTTTAGTGACTCCTTTCCTGCAGACACGAAGTTTGAGAGGGTTGTTCCAATAAAAGGGAATAGGTGCTGTGGTGCAGGGGTGCACCAGCCCAAACTTACTACGAGTTCAGTCATTTTGCAACCTATTGCTGCTTTCCCAAAGACATGGAAATATTGCTGCCCACCGTGAACGGGTTTGGGTTTCCGAGCACTTCTTCACAAGACACGAAATAAAAAATATGTGACAAGGTTTTGAAATATAGATAATATTTGATTTATTTCTATGTGGTGCCGCACCATAGAAATGATAATACAGCATGATTGGCGGTAAATTTTTTATATATTGTTTGCATTAAATGATATTATATATCAGATTTCAGAGTCAGTGTTTGTGTAGTGGGGGGCTGACAGAATATTGTCAGTCTACTTACTTATTCATTTATTATCTCTTCAGTTTTCCAATTTTTATTTTATTTATTACTGTTCCTTTTATGCACATTTCTTTGTTGTGTGCTGCTTTTGTTCTCTTCACTATCCTTTGAGTCTATGATCTGTGGAGGTAATTTTGAACAAAATTAAGAGAGCTAAATCAACATTACCAATATACTTGCATTTGCCTGGAATGTTAACTATCTCTTAAGGTTTGTCTTTCATATGTAGTGCAGCCTTTTTATTGTCGAAGGTTATTTGAATGTCCTCTAAGAATTGTTGAATTGTTTATTGATCTAATAATTATATATTTCTTGGTACTTATGATGTCTGTCCTTTCTTGTTCCTTTATCTTAAAAATTTAATAAACAAAGCATCAAAGAAAAAGGAATAATAATGAAAATAATAATAAAAAAAAAAAAAGAAGAAGACTTAGAATAGATCCCTGAGGCTTTTCCATTTGAAAAGCTTCTATATCAGAGTTATTGTTTATGGAAATCTTCTGTGTACGATTTCTCAACTAACCTGCACAAGTCTCTATGGAGTTATCTATAAGCCCACTATCTCTGAGTTGTTAAGGAATATTTTATGATCGATAAAAATTTCTCCTGTAAATACATTTCTCATCGAATTAGAGCTAACATCGGTGCTGTGAGGGAAAGAGCAGTATTGGTGGAATGGAGCTAGATGCTACTGCAGGCCAAACAATTTTCTGCCACACGTATTTGAAATCTTTGGACATAATATTTTCAAATAATCTTGTTGAACTAGAATGCAGTCAAATGTGTTTGTACAAATTTCCTTTGTGTTTCTTCTTTGTGTTGTCTATTGTGGGACCTTTTTAAAAGTGAAAGTAGCAGTAATTGCAAAATGCCGGTAAATGTCTTAATCATTGTTGAGGCAGATCAGTTCAAGGTGCTTCAGTCTTGTGTGTGGCCTAGGTGTGTGCCTTCCAACAGCAACTCACCTGAAGTGGGGAGCTTTAAATTGAGATTATGCTTTTATTCCAACCCTTCATCAATTTTTTTTCTGTTTTTTGCATTAACGCCATTTTTCCTTAACTCCTCAATCTTTTTTTCTGAGGCAATAGCGAATTCAAAATGTGTCCATATTCACCAGTATTTTACACTTTTCTTCCTCATCATTCCTCACTGCTGAAGGAGCAAAATTATACTTGACTTGACTTACATTTTTAAACATCTTCCCCTTACTTTTGAATTTGGTTTTGGCATGGGATATCTTGAAGATTATGCAGAAAGTCAGTTTTGCAACCTGTTGTGTCCTTTTGTGTCTTTCTAGGGTTTTTTAAGACCCATGAGAATTACTGGATACTTAACTGGAGGCTATCAAGTAGTCTCCTCAGAAGGGTTTGAAATTTGGGGTTTTTTTCAGGAAGTTTTTATTCAGACCCCATTCAATAAGCAACATCTCGGGAACGGTATGCTCTAAACACTCAGTTTGCGTCAAAATTATATAGGGATACATCAAATTTCTTTAACTTTTAACGAGTTTATTTCAAACAAGAACGTTAGGCATAGGCTCCTAAGGGAATTAAGGATTTTTTAATTGTTCCTGGTGACGATCAGGATCCATTTTGAAGCATCACTCACTATTTCTCTCTTGTCCTCTATTTACAGCGTGTGAGCAGAAACGCGTAAGTTCTTCTTGAATAGCTCCATTACTTCCTTTCTAAAACATTGGAGATTATAGTGTTGGCCACTGAATTCTTCCCCGAACCTTTTATGTTGTGACTAACTGTGGTTTGCCTCCACTCCTCACCTCATGTTCAAGGATACACACTAGTCTATGGGAGGGTGGCTTTGACATTCTTCAGTATGACGACATCTATTTGTCCTTTTGGTTAACAGTGAAGGTGTAATCAGGTGTTCTAGTAAGTTTTTGAGTAGAATTTAGACAACAAAGAGCTAAGAACATAAAGCTAATTATCAAAGAGATTGCAATAGTCACTGAAGTCACTACTGGGAGTTGGACTGGATGATCTCTAAAGGTCCCTTCCAACTCTGTCAAATCCATGATATTTTTGTTTGTCTGGTTGGTTGGTTTTGTTTGTTTGTTTGGGGTATTTTTGTGTGTGTGGGTTTTTTTGTTTGGTTGGTTGAATTTGTTTACAAAGCAGGGTGTCTCATTATTTAACTTCTATTTGGTAGTGGGAAAGTTGGCTATCCTCTCCTTTCAGAACCTCTGCTTGACAGTTTAGTGGTGTGGTGGGTAAAAAGTATGATCATGAATCTGACAGACAGCAGGGCTTTTTGTTGCCTGGGGGGAAAGTAAAGATGAATGCCCAGAACTCCGAAGTTGAAGCCTGCCACTTGTTAGCTCCAACCAGCATGGAGTCGTTATAAACTTTAATGACACCTGGAACAAGCAGGGGTGAAACAAAGTCCTCAAATTAGGAAAGAGTCACGAGGCAGAACAAGCATTAAGAGATTGATCACGGGGTGTGTTTTTGCACCTGGAGTGTTTAGATGAAGAAAACCTGAAGTTGGAGGGAAGACCCTGGAGATGGAGTGTTACAGAGAGACACCAACCTCAGCAGTAACACCCGAGACTCATGACTATGAGCAAGCGCTCAGCATGAAATATGGACATCTTGTCCAGCCATTCCTGACCAGTAGCAGAATTCTTTGAGGGGAGGGAACTAGAGACTTAGGAAACACAATGTTGGAAGCAGTGAGTGAGTGGATGTGTGAGACAGTCAAGTGGTGCAACAGCTCGAGTCCTGCTGATTATTAAGTGCTAGTGCCCAGATGCACTCGGAGTTCTTTCATCCCACCTGGAACAAGAGGGCTGCAGGCACCCAGCAAGTCTGCTTTCCAAGGATCTCCAAAAGCAGTGGTGGTGTTTGTGCACAGCAAGGCAAAGCTAAAATACTTTAAGAATTTTCTTTAGAGACTCAATGCTCCATTTAATTTGGTGGGGGTTTGGTTGGTTGCTTTTTTTGTTGTTTAGGTTGTTTTTTTTTTTAATTCCTGAGTGGCGTTAGGCCGGCACTGAGAGCCTTTCAAGTACTTTTCTGAAATTCTCAATAAGTGGCAAATTGCCAGAAATAGTGTTTATATTATTTTTTAAGAAAATACCACAAACATGGCAAGGGCTTTTATTGACTGCAATGCTGACTGCTGTGGTAGCCTTTGCCCATATCCTGCAATTTTATATTAATGACACTTCTTTGAAATGGGATTCCAGGGGAAGAGTGACTTTGGTCATATGGAAATAGGTAAGCCATTTTAATTATTTTTCTTTTTCATTATTGTATTTCAGTAGTTTTGGATACAAGGAGAAATAGGTTTTCAGTGAATCTGCTTCCCAGGAAACAAAACAGTGATGAAGTCTGCATAGTGCACATTTCAAAAATCTGCTAGAGAGCAAATTAACTGTTTGTTGGTTTCTGCAGAGACTGTTCATCCCAGTTGTAGGAGTTTACCCAGGAAATAAGACCATGAGAGATGCCAAACAAACAGGCCAAGGCTGTCCATTTTCAAGGACTTCAGGAAAAATACTTGAGAATTCCATGAAAAGCAGAATTATGTGTCTGATGTCTGGTCGGTGTATTAATGTAAAAGTCTAGGATTCAGAAATTCTCATGAGTAGCACAGAAATCAACTGAGTTTGTTATGGACATGTTTCTCATAACTAATTCTATGGTAGCTAATGAGATATGAGACCTGGGTGGAGTTTGTCCATGTTTGGGCATTAACAACTTCTGTCTGATACACTAATAATTGCTCATTATTAACCACCTACTCGTTGTCATTAAAATTATAGGTTTTTAATTTGCCTGAGGACATTACCTCCTGTCAGGTTTATCTGAATTCCCTTTCCTCAAATCCAAGTTCCGCCACTCACCAGGATAAAACTTGTTGAAAGAGAATAAAAAGAACGTAAAACAAACACTGGAAAACACAACTTCAAACTGAAACAGGAGAGGCCAGTTACTTAGGCTTTGATAAAATAAAGCCTCCTTTGAAAATGCAAATATATACAGCTACAAGAGGATTACCAGGATCAGTTCTCGGGTTCTGCCTAGAAGTGCTGCCGAGGCTGAGCTTGCACCAGGCTTCATTCAGTTGATTTTACGTTGCAGACCCAGCTGAGCCATGGAAATAATAAACTATCCCACTTCTTTGGTCTGTGAACTCAGTGTTGTCTCTGCTCTGAGCATCCCCCAGCAGCATCTGCCCTGAAAGTCTCTTCGGCTGTTGAGAGGGTGGTACCTCTGACAACGGATGCTCGCTGACATAAAAAGAGGAAAACATCCCTCTTTGAAATGCAATCTTTCCCAAAATTATTCTAAATACCTAAGTGGTTCGTATGTGTAAGTGTTGAGATTTTCTGTGTTATACTGTAAATAATGTCCCCAAAAAGCATTAACTGCTGAATATTGCTGAAGCATTTAGTGAACATCTTGTTACATGTGATTTAACACATTTCATACACCAGTTGAATGAAATAATGGAATCATAGAATGCTCCAGGCCAGAAGGGACCTCTAGGGTCATCTAATCTGACCCCCCCCGCAGTCAGCAGGGACACCCCCAACTAGACCAGGTTGCCCAGGGCCTCCTCCAGCCTCCCCTTGAAGATCTCCAGGGAAGGGGCCTCAACCACCTCCCTGGGCAACCTGTCCCAGTGCTCCACCACCCTCAGGGTAAAGAACCTGTTCCTAAAATCTGTCTTCTAAAGCCATACAAGCTATGAAACCACACTGATACCAGAGGGGATAACATTTCTACACAATTATTTTAAAAATTGTTGACTTGGAATAGCCTTCCTCCCACATTTCTCATAAAAAATTTCTTCACAATGGACATTTTTTTGAAAAAGATGAAATTCATCAAGCTTTTAATTATGCAGTTGTATCTTCCCATCAATAAAATCTATATTTTTCTAAGCTCTACTGTTTTAAAGTTATTATGAGAAAGGTTTTCAAGCTGGAGCAGCTTTTTTAGAAGATACTAAATGCTAACTTAGTAAATAGTTTATCACACTAACTTCAACATGAGGGATAATTAACCATTTTCCATAGCAAAAGCAACCCTAGCAAGTGTTACCCCAAAACACACAGCCATCGGAAAACTGAGTATACTGTAAACACACTTTTGCATGAACATACTTGGATTTGCTGAGTAGTGTGAAATAATGTGAAGAGAATTTATGTGAATCAGTCCTGAATCGGGGCAAAGAAAGTTTACTTTATAAGCAGCAAAACCCAAGTACATTCTTTGGAACCTGGTTTAGGTCTAACTGAAATCAAACAAATTGGGAAAAAATTCCTATGGAAAGCTACAGAGCACACTGAAAATAAGCGCCAAAAAGGATGAAAGAAGCAAACAGAAAAGTGGTGGTGATTCTGGTTCATGTTTCACATCCAGAGCTCTGCCTTCCTAGCGCTGCCAGCTCCACACGACAGCTTTCCTAATACGATTAACATATCCCTAGGACCATGAAAAGATATTTGCTCTTTTTTTTTTTGATGTTGCCTATTTGATGATTGTTTTCAGAACGTTGTGTCAGGTATATGATAATTCTGCGAACTCCCCCTCCCAGATTCTAGCAGTTGTACCTCATTAGCCAGCCAGGCTTGATCTTGAGATCTTAAAGCGGAACAGAGCACTTGGCAACTGTGATATTATAGCTCATTTAAAAGGGAAACAGAGGGTTTGAGATGGGTACAGATATAACGAGTGTGGAACCTGCGAATCCAGGGGATTGTGCTTAACTCTTTGTGAAACTTTTACCTATCTTGACTCTGTGATAAGTCATGACTAGCTCCAACACGATCCATCTTTTGTTTTGTTCTACTGTAGTGCAGCTCACAACCTTGCAGAGTTGTAGAGCATTCCAACAACGAAGGCCTAAATTTACTTGTCTAGAGTGGTCAGTCAGTGGAATGGGCTGCCCAGGGAGGTGGTGGAGTCCCCATCCCTGACTGTGTTTCAGAGTAGATTAGATGTGGTGTTGAGGGATCTGGTGTAGGGGAGAACTTGTAGAGTAGGGCTGATGGTTGGACTCAATGATCCCAAGGGTCTCTTCCAGCCTATGATTCTGTGATTCTATGATTCTATGATTATCCTCTCTCAAACTATAGCTGAAGTGTTTGCTGCTCTATCTGATATATGTTCGTTTAAGCTTGAGTGAGCACGATTTTCATAAATTAAAAAATTCATAACTCATTGTGTCTTCACACGGCTCACAATTAACAATGGGGGAATTTTCTGTGTCAAAGACAATTGCCACCCAGTGCCATCCATGACAGAGGAACAGCAGGCCCCATGGCTTTCTGGGACTGATCACCTGGTAGCAGACGGGCTTTTTTCCTGTCTTCTTCATTGATGATCTAGTGTCCCTTGGTTAATGTTCTTATTTTGCAGACATTAGCACACAACTTTACCAAAAGATTATCTCTTTTTTGTCCTTGTGAAAAGTGGCACCACAAATTTATCCTTTGCATTTAGTCTTTTATGTTTTGGGGGATTTTTTTTTGCAAAGAGCAAGGAGGAAAAGGGGTGTAATAGCACTGAATTAAACCGTAAAATCATCAAATCATAGAATAGTTATCTGTATATGAAAAATGCTGGAGCTTGTAGCTCCTTAGTTTGAAGATATTTTCTTCCAAATCTCCTATGGAAATATACAGTATAAACTGGGTGGCTTGGATCGCCCCTAGCAATAAATATTTTTCTAATGAAAACATGTACTGGAGACAAAGTCTACGGATTTTTACACAGCTTTTTGAGGTTTTTCAAATCACCAGCAGCCAATTAGTTGCTCAGATCTTTAAACCTAAGGGCCTAATTCTGACAAAATCTTCTGGATATGTTTTCATTATTTTGCTATGACATTTGTTTGGAGAGAACTGCAGAATATCTCAACATATATTCGTATTAGACCTACATTCATCCCAAATATTTGAGATTCATAATATTTCTGGGTCATTTACTTAGTGCACAGCCACACAACTCTTGTAACAGACTCATTGGGAAAGATTTCTAGTTTCTGTATGGGACATATTATGGTCACTGTGCAAATGATCTTGAAAAATACAGTTAAAATGTAGCATATTTGAGTTCCTCAGCACCGGAGTAGCCATAAACCTATTTGCTATTTAGCCATTTAACGCAATTATTTACTGTTCAAGAGATATACAGTTACTATAGCAACAGCTACATTTACAGCCCCAGAATAAATGGAAAGTGTAATCTGTCCTGCCAGTAAAGCAAAAAGCTTTTTAAAATGTGGTTTATCTGTTGCCTTTACAATAGAAATTAGTGGCACTCAAATTATAAACCACGATCTGGTTGCAGACTGCCAGCTTTGATCTGCAGGCAGTGTTACACCCGCCCCACGGTTTGACTGCCTGCTCAGTACCATCGACAATTGTGGGTAATATACTCTTGGGTGTTTTCCTTTTTCACTTTAGCCTGTGATAACATGGGCCCAGAAGAAATGAGAGAAATTTTAGTTGGCTTTTTTTCCGTAGTTAAAACGGTCGGTAGTCTAGGGTCAAAGAAAAGTATCTTTCACAAAAAAATTGTTAATTCAGTAGCAATGAGAGAAAAAAAAAATCTAGATTAATATTGAAAAAAAAAAAAAACAAACGTTAATATTTTCCTTATAAAAAGAAATAAATTAGAGCATTTTGAAAAGATAGTCATAAACTTCTTCAGGGCCCCCTTGTGACATTTGTGCTTGAAGAGTTTGCGTGGGGCTTTGGGAAGGATGGGTATTGCAGGTTCAATTAGGCTGTCACCCGGGTGAGGACAGCTGCCTGTGGCCGTTCTGTATTCCAGAGCAAAATGACCTGTCACTGTGTCCTGTGCTTGCATAACATCTTACACTACCTTCTATGTAAAGCCTGGGTTCTTCATGACAAAAACCACTTGTAATGCAAACTATACAAATGCGATCCATTTGGATGGTGCATTTTTATGTCAAGGGCTATTTTACAGAATAATTATCATTACTCAGGAATTACACCACTCAGGCAGGATGTCTGGAGGAGTTACCTGAGGAACAAAGCTCCACCAGTCTATGCATTGCATCACCTGAACACATCTCGGAATCAATGCCTGCAGGTACAGGTAGGTCAACCCTCCCATCAACCTACCCTACGGTTGGGTAGGTGGATGTCAGGGGTGTCCTCCCCATCTCCTCCTCTCCTACGCCACGGGACAAGGGCTGTAAAGGCTCCCCAGAGCTCTCCTCTCCGGCACTGCAGGTGTTGGTGAGGTGGCACACCGCTGTAAACCCCTTTCACTTGTAGTGTCATTAGTAAGAAGAGCTGTGTTTTGGCCTTGGAATGGTGCATATTTTTGATCTTTAAAAAAAAAAAATAAATCTTTTTACTCGGATGTTTCAATGCCCTTACAAAAAATAATGTTAATCCTAAAATTTATTACCTCCAGCATTTGCCATTCTTCTTCCATTTAGAGATATGTGAGCATAGTAACAAATTTCAGGAAATGTCTGTAACATACATATACTACTTTAGCTGATTTCCTCCTCCTAATTATTGAAAAGACTGAAGAAGAAACTGTTCTCAACAAACACATGAAAGCCTGTCTTAAAGCTTGATTTTCAGCCTTTCAAATTGAGTTAGTTAGAGCTTTCTGTTTATGAAACATTTTCGATAAAAGAATCTTCCTCTGGTTATTCTTATGCAGGGGAAGCATCTGGATGCATAACAGTTGAAGAAAGCTGAAATATTTTCAGGCTTAAGGGTTCCTGATGGGAGTTCCCATGAAGCAGTCTCTTCAGATAAGAAGACTGGAGTATAGTCACTGTTTGCAGATGTACCGAAAAGCTCTAATCACTAGCTTGTCACACTACCCAGAGTTTAGCTACTGCGTGGCAAGCAGATACTTGGCAGCCTGCTGGCCTGAGATTTTTTTTTAAAAAAGTAATGTTAGAATTAAGAAAAAATTATCTTAAAAAATAAAACCTATTTATTTTTAGCAATTTATGGAAAAATATTTTTTTTAAAATGTGTTATTTTAACTGAAAAGATGCATCCTTATTCCCTAGATATTTTTAAATTACATTCAATCATAAAAAAAAATCATTATTAAGGAAGGATGTGAAATGATATTTCATGTTCTTCCATAGCCCAGAATTCAACTGAATGCAAACAATTGAAAACTAAGAAATACAGCATTTCACATTTGGAAGTACTGAAATACAGAACACAATCACGGGATCCTGACTCCACCTTCATTTAGCAGGGGTCCAATAAAGTCATAATGTATGTGTGTGCTCTTTCCTGAACAAACAGGAACCTTTTAGCCCTATATTACAATGAATTAACTCACTCTCAAGGCCTCCCTGTAGTTATCCAGCTCTCTTTTGCATCCTTTTATTCAGGGCTGGTGTTAAAAGTTTACAGTTACTAACATTGTCCTTGTGCCCAAATCTGGACAACTTTTATTGTCTTTGCAGTCAGGTCAGACATACAGAAGGGGGAACTGTGTGTCTCCCTTTTGTTGTCCTCTCCCCACAGTCTCAAAGGCTCCCTTTTTATTCTCCCCATCATCCTCGCACCAAGTCATGTGTGTCCTCCTGGGAAACCTCCGTGCAGTTAATTCATCCCCCTGCCCCTTCTCCCCCATTCTGAAAGCGCTATCAAAGTTTTCTGGAGATAGGATTTCTTAGGAACTGATATGAGAAACACTTTACCTTCTCCTTCCTTAGCGGGATGGATATGAGCTGTACTCATGCAGTTCTGCTGGAGAGACTTGTGTGATTGTGGGTCACAGCCAATACTCAGCTTTACCCTCACCTGGGCTGGGAGAAAGCAACTTCCCCTTCTGCTGTCTTCCACCATCTTCCCCTTCTGCTGTCTTCCAACTCCTTCCCCTTCTGCTGTCTTCCACTGCACACAAGCCCTGCTTGGCCAGAAACCCCACATGCTCTGTTAGTCCATATGGACCAGAAGAACACTCCAAATCATCCTCTCTGCAGACACTGACCGACCGTTGTGATAGCATAAACATTGTGAGTGACCGTTTTTTACATTAACGGAGTAGTTGTGGCTGTGTCTAACAAGTAAAAAGACATTGATGCCAATAATGAAAATGGCTGCAATTTTTTAGTCCAAATGCATGCAAAAACGTTGATAGGACTGACATAGGACTGACATTTCCAATACTGGGAAAAGTGGAAGAGGAGTGAGGGTATTATATGTCGAGAACCTCTTCCTCGATAACTTACATTTGAATCTATAGCTGTAACTTATACAAGAAGTCAAGGCAGAGAATCTAAGCTTTGGGACTTCAGAGGACCCATAGAAATACTGACCTTTGGACAGCAGAGTTCTCAACATTGAATACAAGAGAGCTGAGGTTTCTCTACAGCGTGCCTCATATTTGCAATTTTCTTCTATCTCTTTGGAGGGAAAATTTTTCAGTCCTTGTTCTAACAAAACTGCAGGCATTAATTATTAATAGGAATTTTGTTCAGTTAATAATGACAGAGATTGTGCCCTTTGTTCTCAACAATTATTTACTTTTCAGCCTGTGAAACTCTTCAGTTACATCTTCTTGTAGTTTTGGGTCACGTATGCTTTGAATTTCCCTGTGTCATTTTTCCCTCAGCCTAGCTTGTCACACAAAGTATAACTTTTACCTGTAGTTTTGTCTTCATCTCAGTTTCCCTTTTCTCAGTATTAACTCTCATTAGTCCCTAACTGTCAATTTTAGTTTCCATTATTGCTTTGAGGAAAAACACCATAATTATCTAGAGCACTGAATATGTATTGACTAGGTTAACATTTAGATTCAGTATCACAGATATTAATATTAATAAAGACCTTTTCAATTCAAAAAGTTTAAATCACTTCTCAAATATTCTGATCTTATGTTTGAACTTTTTTAAAAGATTCCAGAGAAAGGATTCATAGTTTGACTTGGGTTTTTCATCAGAGATATAAAATAATCTTATCAGACTCAACAGAAAAAAAAGACTAGTGATTTGTCAGCAATAGCATGAAGACAGCATTCAATAATAATTAGTGTAAAGGAATGATTACTCCTTTATGTAAACTAAAATTGATTTGGTGGTTCAAGTTATTAACACAGAGATAAAGGTGCATGCTTGCACATTCAAGCTGATACCTTCCTCTTCTCTTTTCAGAAAAGGTAAATGTGGCAGGGTTTTTTTTTCCTTTTTTTTTTTTTTTTTTTTCCCCAGAAAATGGATTGGGGAAAGAGGCATTTCAAGTTTTTAAGGTCTTTTAAAGTTAGCATAAATAGTTTCTTTAAAAATGAAGCTTGGTTTGCTAAACCAAGTCCTTGGAGAGACTATCATTTCTCAGCCAGCTCCCCCAGAATCGTTCCTGTGAAGGAAGCAGTTTGGGAGCAGGCAGTCGGTTGGTAGACTAATTGCTCGTGTAGGGTGTGTGGGGCTGACTCTTTCTGGAGCACAAATGAGCACAGCACATATAGACCCAGGCTCTCGGTGTACAGATTGGAATCCGCTGGCACCAAATAGAATCGTAGAACGGTTAGAGTTGGAAGGGAACTTCAAGATCATCCAGTTCCAACCCCCCTGCAATGAGAAGGGACACCTCCCACCAGACCAGGTTGCTCAAAGCCCCATCCAGCCTGGCCTTGAACCCCTCCAGGGATGGGGCAGCCAAAACTTCCTTGGGTAACCTCTTCCAGTGCCTCACCACTCTCACAGCAAAGAATTTTTCACACCCCTCTTCCAATTTAAAGCTGTTACCCCTTGTCCTGTCACTGCACTTCCTGACAAAGAGTCCCTCTCCAGCTCTCTTGTAGGCTCCTTTCAGATACTGGAAGGCTGCTATTTGGTCTCCCTGGAGATTTCTCCAGGCTGAACAACGCCAGCTCCCTCAGCTGGTTTTCACAGCAGAGGTGCTCCATCCCTCTAATCATCTTCGTGGCCCTCTGCTGGACCCGTTCCAACAGGTCCTTGTCCTTCCTGTGTTGAGGACTCCAGAGCTGGACACAGTGCTCTAGGTGGGGTCTCAGGAGTGCAGAGTAGATGAGTAAATACTATGTGACCTGAACTCTTTGTTACCACCACAGGAGGTATCTGGCTCCACCCTGGGCACTACAGCAGGGTGCCTGAACACAGCTCTCCCTGCTCAGAAAACAAGTTCCTCCTTCACAATTTACCTTTTCTCATTGATTTGGCAACAGAATCACCCAGCGTTGGCTCTACCATTACGAGGGTGTAATTGTGAGGATGGCAGCCCACGGAGTGAGTGGAACCCGCAGAAGCCCCTTCTCAGATGTAGAGCAATGTGCCTGAGGAAACGTCCTGAGAACAGGAGAGGCTAAGTGTAGCATAATAGGGCTTTTATCTTTTTAATGTTTATGATTCTGTGAAAATAACACTCGAGGAAGCAGCTTTTATGAAAGGCGTTCTCAGATACAGCAAATAATGATATTGATGAGAACAAATCAGTTTCATGGTGAAAGTGTTTAAAAATAAAAGTTCCTTTGAACTCCGTGAGAACCAGATTTAATGAAATTTAAATTAAAGTGAATGGAATAGATATGTAAGAGTTAATCAGCTGGAATGGCAATAATATGAAATAGAGGCTCTTCCCCCAGAAAGAAACTGCTCGAATGAAATCATGCATCTTGATGTTTATTGTTCTTTGGCTGAAGCTTGCACATGTATATTTTGAAAGCCAAATTCTGACCCAATTAAGGTAAATGTCAGGGATTTGAATTCTGTCTTTAACATTGTCCCTTATGTATCCAGCGAGTTGCCTGCCTGTGCTTTTGTGGAACTCCAGCCCAGCAAGGTCCTGTTCTGTTCTGCTGCAGCTGTTCATACATTGCAATGATAGTGATTTTGTCCACACTAATATAATTACCTATTTAGTATGAAAATGCTAATCTCAAATAACCAGGGCTGCCTTCTGACTTGGCTACAGCTTTGAAGGTTGCAGTAGAATATAGGCAAAATTTCATTTTTCTGGTGACCAAATACTTTTTCCTTGGTCGGCTGGAGGCTCACCTTAGAAACATTATGTCCACACTGAGGGACCAAAACGGGGTTACTGCAGAGGCATAGACTAGTTGATTTATTTTCCATTTTCTGGTGTAATGTTTGTAAACTTTAATTCTCCTCCTTCTGCAACCTCATTATTGAGTATAGCTTCACTTAAAAATGACCTTGCTCTATGCCTGGATTGAAGATTGTTATATTTATAAGAAGTCACTTTTACTGCTGTGGTTACCTTGTTCATACTGGTCAAACTATGATTTTATCTCATCAGTGAACCAAGCTGTTATGGAAACTGTAGAAACTATATTAAATCAAATAATTTGGAGAAATAATTGACTGTTCATTAACATTTTCAGTTTTAAAAATACATGTGAATGTTTACCTTTAATAGGTAAAAACTCAAAGTCACAGATGACTGTGCTGTGGACCCAGTTTTTGAGGGATATGAATGCAAAGGCCAGGCTACAGGTCCGTCTGGAACCATTGTCTTGTCTCTGATCACTGGACTGTAGCTGATATTGGATGCAGTTGTGTTTTGCCCAGTTGTCAATGCTCATTTATGAGAGAGGCCACCCAACAGGTTGCCCAAGTCCAATCTGAACGCTGATTTTAGATAGACTCATAGGGAGAGAAAAGTGGGCTTAATTCTCCTGCAGCAACACAAAAATCACATCATGCCTAACCTGCCCTCATCCTTCCTGGACATTCTCTGCTCGAGCAATAACACAGGGACTCTTTGCAACTATTTTCCTTATGTTCCATTTGATATATTGTGCTGGGGAGACGAGCTTGGGCTTGAGGGCCTGCACTGCCCTTGGGATGTGGGACAGCTAGCAGTGAGCATAGAACTCAGTTGAGGTAGACACAATTTAGGACCCTGTATGAGATCCTCATAGCTGATGCCTCTACTCAAAGAGTTGGCTGCCACTATGGAGATCCTCTCTAGTTCTAACTCCATCTATTTTGTTTATTTATATAGCATAGTTTTTCCAGCAGTTGACAAAAGCACTCGACGCCAAAATGTACTGTGACAGCTATAGGCAGCAGTGAAGATTCTTCTTTGCAGTTCTGATTGTGTGTCTCAGGAGCATTTAGGGAGTCGTATCTTCTCAATTTCTTCTATTACGTGATCATCCAGGGCCTGCATGTTCTTTAGCCAGGATGCAATCTTCCTACTTAAATCCTTATAAGTTTTTGCTTCTCTATTCTTGCCATTAATCATAAACATACTGAATGTAAACCCATTTCTTTCTCCTCTTCCTCATAGGATTGTTTAATTAATATTTATACTGTGATCAGGCTACTTTATTTAGGCTTGAGGTGGCTATTTCTCCTTACAAGATCTCTTTAACTTTATAACTGATATAAGTATCATGGCTTGGCCCAAGTTAGACAATGACAAGACAACAGATGCTCTCCCCCACCTCTTGCTCCAAGGAGAAGAGGATAAGACATAAAGAGATTTATGAATTTAGGGGAAAACTAAACTACTTCAATTTAATATTAATAATAAAATATAAATAAATAAATTTAAAAAAGGAAATAATGAAATAGATACAAGGTATAAATATATCTATACCGAATTGTATCAAGCTCCCAGGGAGATGTCACCAGCAGGCAGTGGGTAAGTTCCAGACTGGTCTCAGTGATGAATGGAAACTGGATTCCAGAACACGCTGACAGGCGTGTTCAGACTCACAGAGTCCTCCTCATTGAAGAAGAGCCCTTGAAGAGGAGCCAGCCTGAGCCCTTTAGTCTCACAGCTTTTATACTAAGTGGGGGGGCAGATGGGACCAGGTACCCTATTGGTCAGTCAGGGTCACCCGCTCTGCCCACTCCTCCCCACAGGTGGGATCCTCCATGAGGTAAACACCAAAGCAGCTGACCCTGGTTACCACAGCAGCAAGTAAAAGCCTCTCTCATCTACCAGGAGGTTGGCTCTGCTCCTGCCCCAACATCCCCAGCCAGGACAATAAGGAATATTCATTGTTTGGGAACCTTGCAGGGTCTACAATGGCAAGAGGGGAATAGCCCTGGGAAATGCCATAGATAAATTAAAGGATCTGTTGAAGAATAAAATAAAAAGGACTGTGCAACTCCAAAACAATTAAATCCTATTTTAATAGATATAAGGGCACCACAAAAACAATGATGCCGTGACCATCAAGTTTGCTTAGAGATCTGTTTTAGTAATGTTTTTTGTCAGTGTATAGGTTGATGGTTGGACTAGACTGAAAGGTCCCTTCCAACCTAGACAATTCTATGAGTCTACCTAGATGAATTATTTTCTCTCCAGCCCAGTAGTGACACCTTCCACTTCCACTTCTGGGAAGTTTGTTGCGCTTCCACTATTTCTAAGGTTCCTAAACCTCAGCTTTCCCTTGCACATCTCCCTAATTCTTCAGCATCCTCCAGAGAACATTGACAAGGCAGACTTTATGATGTGAAGTTTTGGAGGCAGCAGTGTAAGGGAGGTGTAACGAGTCTCATTGACTCTGGTCCTCATGGACACCCAACACAGTCATGGCTGTGCAGCTGCGAGATCCCCCTACCCCTTCCCTGCTCAGTCTGGGTGAACCTCTGCACCAGGAACAGCAAAAAATCCTGAAACTTGCTGAAAAAAGGTCACACGGGGGAACACAAGATTGCCAGACTTCCATAGGAATTATAACTGTGACAATTAGCAATCTGTTAATTTTCACATTTAATTACAAATGCAATTTTTATTTTGTGTGAAGCAGTCTCAGAACTGAGGTTTTACTGGAGTTACTCTTGTACTGCAGCAAAATTTGGGGCTTTTAGGGTTTTGGAATACGGAGGGTAACCGGGTCCCATGTCCCCACTGCAGGCATTATTGCTGTGACCGCTAAATTCCATGTGGTGACTTCTGTAGCGGGGATTGGATTGAGCCCCCAACTCACCTCCCAACAGCTATTGAATAGCCATCAGCTGAAGCAAATTTCAGTCAGTAGCAACCCGAAATGCAATTGAACTCAATGACCTGGAGGTGAAAAGCTCTGTATCTCATTACCACTTCCCTAAACCTTCCAGTCCCAGAGTATTTTCTTCAGTCTTTTGAAAAGAAACATCTATTGTACAGACATAACTGCCGCTGAGTATCTTAGTCATTTAACTTTAGATTGTCGAGTTTCATTATTGTTTATTCCTTTGTCTCAAGCTGAATCATTTCCCATGAATCAGATAAAGCACTATCATTATGATATCATTTATGAAGGCTACATAATTGTAGCTTTTCTCACTAAATCATTGAAATAGTGCATTTTTTTTCTCACTATATTAATTTATTTTTATGCATGGCTATTACATTACATTATTCTGTTTAATCCTCAAGGAAATAGATTTAAAGTAGAGATCCTCTGTATTTTTCTACTAGTATCTGAAATGTTCTTTAGTTTTAACAGTTAAAATTTCTGAGGGACACTTTATGGAAGCGTTTTTGCCATTCATATGATTTTTCAAATAAATATCTGGTTTTTAAAATACGAGGGAAGAGATTTATTTTTCTTTTTCTGTACTTGATCTAAACCAAAAATGAAGTTTGCTATAAAAGTTAGATTTTCAGTCCAACTATCTAACCCGTCACTCACCATCAGTTAGAAATGATGTAGACACAAATAAACTAAAGTATCAAAGACATGGCAAGATTGTTTCCCTCCAAATAATAAGTTTACATCCTGGAAAGACAATAATCCAAATCATTACTTCTTCTGAACCAAAATATTTTGTCTCTCCCCTTAAGATTTCAGGGTTTTTTATGTTACATAAACTCCGACAACAATGAGCCAAAGAAATTTATTTAGTAAAAATCGTACTGGGAAAAACAACTAAAGTGCTTGTGTCCATCCCTCTTCAGAAAAACAAGCAGCCTCTGCTCGGCTCCTGTGTGTGCTCAGCTTCCACGAGGTTCACAAACCGCGAAAGCAGAACCATGCTGTTTAAAAGATTATAAGCAGCGGGAGGCCACATAGAACAAGGTGTTTGGCAGCTGGAGACCCCTCCTACCAATGAGCGCTGGCACTAGAGACTCCTTTGAGCCAGGGACAACACAAATGTGTTGGGATATTTCACCTGCATTTCCCTTCTTTAAAAAAAAATAAAAATTAAAATTAAAAAAGGAAAAAAAACAACCAGTTTTGGTTCAGAAAAAGATGGAGTTACTTATTTGTCATATATCATTAACTGAAATTAGCTGAAAGAATTATTTAATGAAAACTCTCACTTGAAAGTGGAACAATCAGAAAAGGAAAAATAGTTTTTAAAATTTCCTTTGCTTACGGCATGGATTTTTCTTGACGTTAACTTCATCGTGATTCACACAAGGGTTTCATTGCCTTGGAACTTTCATATCGGTACAAACCCATGCAGATACAATTTCAGTAAATATTCAGAATGACCACGTGTATAGGATGCAAAGGAAAATTCCATATCTTCCCCACTGATGTCTGAAAGTTTTTGAATATGACTCTACTGGTTTCCCAGTGTCTTCTACCTCCTGCCTCTGTAAGCACCAACACCTTCTTTCAGAAGACCATTTTATGTGCAATAAGAATTAAAGAATAGCATTTTCATTTTTCTCAAAGTAAAGGTGTGCAAGAATTTGTAATGCTGTACTACCTGCGGAGTGTTAGACGATGTGAAAGAGTTTTAGTCCTTCTAAACCACAGGAATGCCCCACCGAATTCCTGACGAAATACCGGTCACGCCGAGCAACGCTCCTGCTGCACTAACCCCGCCTTCCTTTGCGGTTCCGGCAGAGACGTCGGGAACTTCCTCTGCCTGGACGATAAACTGCCGCCTCATCCGGGAAGTGGGCCCTTGTGATCAGACCTGAGATTTGTAGCACAGGGAAACTTGTAGTATACTTTGGTGACTGGCAAAAAACCTTTAGTTCCAGCCCAAGCTGTTAATCTAAGCTGTTCTTCAATCACTACATTCACTTCTGTTTTTTTTTTCCCCTTAAGCTATTTATATTAGCCCTTAGGTTTATATAAGAGCTCAACTATTTTTGAAGTTGCAATAAAAATAGCAGGCACCACAAGACAGAAAACCAAAAAAGGAAAATATATCCCACCCAAAAGAAGAATTTCTTGCAAGAGGCGATCAATGAAATAAACATTATAGGAATTTCAGCTCAAGGGGTTTTAATTTGCCATAGGTTTTAAACATCAAGGCTTGTTAGTGGGTATGGTATAGGGGAAAAGAGCGACCATCCATAACATACTTGAGGAATCAGAGCAGTTTCAGACCCCCAGGCATGGGAAGCTCTAATATGGTATTATTTTAACCTACTTCATTACCATTGTTTATTTATTTGATATCAAAGTGCCACGTGCATACACCAAATTGAACCAGAATGCAAAAGGTCTATTATAGATGGCCCAGTCTCTGGAGGATTTAGTTCTTTGTAGGTGAATTTGCCTCCCTGTGTACAGATTGTCCTCTTTGATGGCCCCAATATCACACCCCCAATCTTTTCATATCCCCTTACCTTTTTCTTCCGCAAGGAAAACAGCCACCGTCTCCAATCTGCTCCCCCTGGTTTAGAGCAGACAAACTCTCAGTCCCACGTTGAAGCCAGTATCATCCAAGTCAAGGAATACTTGACTGGACTCTTGCTGGAGCTCAGATAAAAAAGTAATCATGACTCTGAAAGGTCACTGTAGACTGTAGAGAAATGTAGGAAAATCTTGAATAAATACTCTGCTTGTGACAAAGAAGTGCTGCTTTTGTCAGGATTGATTTGTCAAAGACCAGGGTTTAGGTTAGCAGGTGGGTTTTTTTGAGAATAAATTACATGAATTCTGGAGAAAATTCAGGGTTGTTCAAAGTATTTCAAATATAAAATAACTTGCACCTGGGGACGTTTTCATGGGGAGGTAAGTGGATGAAGCCTGTGGCAATGTTGAAGGTGGAGGTAATACCAGGGATCTGGTAAAAGGGGACAGAGTTTGAGCTTAAGGGGAAGATTTGAGACTGCAGGTAAGAACTAAGAGAAAAGTAGTAAGAGGACAGTAAGAGAAATTGAGGGTTTTGTGGGTGGTTGGACTTGGTAGTACTGACTCCCTTTCCACAAGAATGTTTTGGGGGCAGCAGGAGAGGCAGGATGCATTGCCCCTTCCAACATTCCTGATCACACCTGATCTGAGCCAAGCCCTCTTGCTTTTCTCCTGACTAATCTGAAGATTCTTCTAGGCAGGTACTGGTACTGGTTTGATCTTGTATGTAGTGTGTTAAGAAAGCTTCTTGTCTCAGTTTTTTTTAATGTTTCCTTCCACTCATGCAGACACTGGGATCCCAGGAGCTGCTGAATACTCTTTTATACAGGTCTTTGTTCCATCCCAACAAAGAACTCATCATTTAGGGAATCACTGCTCCTATATGTAGGCAGAACATGCAACTGCTGTAGAAACTGCGGTGCAGTTAAAGGGCAGAAACACATAATGGGTTTCATGACTTCTGCTACACTGTCATTAGGTAGGTGAATAGCAAAATCTGATGAAAGGACAGGAATAGCTCTGCTCTCTCAGAGCTTTGATTTTATCTGTATTCTTCTGTTATTTGTTGGAGAGAAATAACTCCCCTAAAATTTCTTTCTTTTTAAAGATCTGTATTTCACATGATGTACACACCTATTTATTTGAATTTTCATGGAATTTGAGGTGATTGAAGTGAACATAGAAAATTCATAAGATGTTTTGAAAATAACCTGATCCAAAGGCTCCCGAGACACCACTCAGCTTCCTTCTAGCACCTCTTCAGCTTGGTGACTCCATTTTGTTTGGTTTTGAACTTTTCTATGTGCACATATTTTTGGAATCAAACTAAAACTGTTCCAAGTGTTCAGCATTCTAAAGCCATAGCTGATGATGGGGATAGCCCTTTGTCCCGGGTGCAAACTCATGTCATCCAAGGACATGTCTTATTCCTGTGACCTAGTAGACCTTTTTCTTTAGTAACATTTTTATATACGTAACCTTTGCCATCTTTTGCAAAATGACTAGCAACACATGAAATAGACACTACTGCCTGTTGATATTGCAATACCCAGTACAAACTTTCTTTGCAGGGCCTGGGTATGTCCTGTGCTGCTTTTTTGTATATTTGCCTTTCGTGCCCAGGTGAAGCAGGTAATCGAGTGTAACAGCCAGTCTCAGACAGCTCCAAAGTGGACCCACCACAGGATGCAGCCCAGCTGAACTCTGAGTGTTTGGGCTTCCCTGTGAAATTGTTAAAGAGATGACAGAATAGAGTAATGCAAAGCCAACAAATGTAGCTCTGTAGATACATTTTTAAAAGATTAAGATAAGGTCACACTTGATTAAATCATGGTAATGCCTGTTAAACAGTCCTTATTAATACATTAGCTGCTCAACCTGACCTGGCAAAAGTAATTCTAGTTGTTTCTCAGATAAAATGCATATTAGAGTCATAGAATGTTTAGAGTTCGAAGGGACCTTACAGATTATCCAGTTCCAACCCCCTGCCCTGTGCAGGGACACCTCTCACCAGACCAGGTTGCTCCAAGCCCCATCCAGCCTGGACTTGAACCCCTCCAGGGATGGGGCAGCCACAGCTTCTCTGGGCAACCTGGGCCAGGGTCTCATCACCCTCACAGCACAGAAATTCTTTCTGATTTCTCATCTAAATCTCCCCTCTTCCAGTTTAAAGCTGTTACCCCTTGTCCTGTCACAATTCCTGACAAAAAGTCCCTCTCCAGCTCTCCTGGAGCTCCCTTCAGGTACTGGAAGGCTGCTCTAAGGTCTCCTCAGAGCCTTCTCTTCTCCAGGCTGAACAACCCTGTCTCCCTCAGCTGGTCTTTGTAGCAGAGGTGCTCCATCCCCCTGGTCATCTTCGTGGCCCTCCATTGGACCCATTCCAACAGGTCCATGTCCTTTCTATGTTGAGGACTCCAGAACTGGACACAGTGCTCCATCTTATTTCTTCCCTGAGTAACTATATTATATGAAAACAGAAAATAGAGGCAGGAGTATGTAGAGTGATCTCAAGGAAAAATGTTGGGCCCCAGCAGGAAGAAAGGGCTTGCAGAGACTTCAGGGAGATGTGGTAGGATTTTATTGTGAACAAATAATTGTTGCCTAAGGTGAAACCACGGACATTAGGACTGGCATGCTGATATTCCCTAAACATTGCAAAGCTATTTTAGATGAAGTGCTAGAGCAAAAGTTGAGACCCACTGAGACTATTTCAGGCTGTGGATCTGTATATTGATGGAATGAATACATTCCAGAGAGTGATAGACGTTACTGAGACATTAATGGAACTTGTGACATAAACTCACACATTCATTCAAACATTAATGTATGGGTACAGAAACCATAGAACTGATTTAATGTCCAAATTTTAACCAAATATATCAGTAAAGGAGTCTGAAAGATGCTTTGGAGGCTCTAACACAACTATTCATTTTTGAAACAAGCTATTAGACCTTCAGTGCGGAAAAAATCTTGATTAGTAATGCAGGAATAAAGAGAGAGAGACATAACTAAAACTGAAGTTCCTTGTAGAACATGAGAAGGTTCCATTTCAAGCTTAGCAGCACCATATTGAAAAAGAGGATCAACTCACAAAGCATCTTATTTTGCATACAAAAGGCTACCATGAGTATAATGTATTCCCAACTGCTGCTGAAGTAACAAGTATTTTGGTGTTCTGCTCCAGGTTCAGCATGACATGTCTCACTATGAACATATTTCATATCAGAATGACTTTTTTATACCACTAACAGCAGATTAATAATCTGTTAACTGCATCTCTTCCCACAGCTCCCCTTTCTAATCATCTTCAAAATTATGTGATATGAGAAGACCGACACAGAAAGTTTGCTCTCCAGAACTGTCTCCTTGGTAGTTCTCAGCTTTGGGACATAACATGTGCCAAACACAAGCCAAAACCAAAAAACATCATTTTTATTTTCATCTTATCCTGACACGGTATTTCTATCTTTGTCTTTGCTTTGCATTTATCAACTATTATTTAACCTCTTAATATTTGAGTCCCCTTTGACTGGGGACTGCACTTGGTTTGATGTAAGGTCAGACCTACAGCACAGAGCTGGGAGTATGGAGGAGAATGATGTATTTTTGTCTATTAAGAAAGACACACAATAATTCTAAAAAATAATAACATTTGGATATAGATGCTTTGGGTTTTTTTTGCACTTGTCATCATAAACAAATCAGCCTCTGTATTGTAAAAGTCATCCCATACTTCCCATACATCCCATAGCCCATAGTCAGTCATCTCATACAGCAAGTGCTTGTAGACCCCAAAGCTGCCAGCCAAAATCACTGAAGAGCTGCTTTAACTTGCTTTTCTGAGTTCCCATCCCACACAGTTGCCCCTTTTAAGGATTTCTGATGTGTTTGCCTACCCATCCCTTGCCTTTGACCAGCACTTAGACCACATCATCAGGTTTGAACAGTTCTGTTTGTCTATAAACTATGTTTTCAATTTCTCCTTCTTGATGAAGCCCTCTCAGCGACCCACAGCTTTTACCACAGCAATTAATTTCCAAACTGATTGTCTGAGGACAGTACATGTCCTTTAGCTGACTTTCTCCACGTGCCTTCCACAAGCTGGCAGTGTCCTGCGTGGCTGAGTGCACTCACTCAGTCTATGGGTCAAAGCGATGGTGGTGCCCTGGTACTGCAATACACAACTGATAGGTGAGAAAGGTATTATTGTAAGAGTCATTATTCCTGCCTAAGAAAAATTAAAAAAAATAAAAATAAAAGTGGATGCTTTCAGGTTGGTTTTGTCATAAAAGGTAAAAAATAAAAGTCTCAAAGTTAAATATTTATTACACTCTGTGCCCGTAGCACAGAGAGGACAACTCCATAACCTCTGAGCTTGCTCTTTACTGTTAGAATATACCCTATCATTGTTTTATTGGATTTTAGGATACCATTAGGTTACTTCATTGGCTGTTTCATTGCCTCAAATAGCGTAAGCCACATTGCTTGCGGTGGGTTGTTGCAGTTTAATTAGCATGCTGCTGTGCTGTTTTTAGTGGCGTGCTGCTGTGGTACCTTTAATTGAAATCTTTCTCTTATGACTATAATAATTATACCACCCTGATGCCTCTGCTCTGGCACCATTATATAGCATGTGGCTGTGCCGCATTAGCTTCTCGGTATTAATCATTCGGATTAGCACCAAGGGATAACCCAGGAGTAAGAACCACGCTGGCTCCCAGGCTGGAGTATTTTCTCATTTGTAAGTCTTTCTGTCTTATGAACGCAAGTATTCCTGGGGCATACTCAGATGGCAGGATAAGCACCCTCACGTTACAACTAAGCTTTCAGAAATCCTGGAACCTATGTATCTTCTCAGTCCTTTCCCAAACTTTCCGTATCACATGACAAATATTTTTTATTAATTACAAGGAACTTCATTTCTCCTCAGTTTTGTTTCAGTCTGATGGGCCAGCAAATGAATGCAACTGCTCTGTCCTCTCGGGTATTTCACAAAACACCAAATACTTTGTACAAAAACTGACAGATCCTTCTCATGCTTTACTTGCCCAGATGCCAGACTCTACACTTGTCCTTGACCTAGTTCATTAAGTTTCTCCCTGCCCAACTCTCCAGCCTGTCCAGGTCCCGCTGGATGGCAGCACGGCCTTCTGGTGTGTCAGCCGCTCCTCCCAGTTTGGTGTCATCAGCAAACTGGCTGATAGTGCACTCTATTCCCTCATACAAGTCGTTGATGAATATATGGAACAGTACCGGTCCCAGTACTGATCCCTGAGGGACTCCACTAGACACAGGCCTCCCAGTAGATTCTGTCCCATTGACCACCACTCTCTGGCTTCTATCCTTCAGCCAGTTCACAATCCACCTCACTACCCTATCATAGTAGGAAGATGCAGTGGTGTTGATATCCCTTCCTTTCACTAAGGGATGTCTGCTCGTTTTTTTGCTACAGGTTGCAAAAGCTGCATTATCTCAAATTTTCAGCTTAACCTGACTGGCCACACGATCACAGGTCAGGAATGCTTCCTCCAGAGAAACACACTGTAGCTCTCTGTTCCAGAGATGAAATTCCATGTCATAGCATCCATGTCCTCCTTAGCTGCAGGATGGATTGTTTCCACAATGGCCACAATGGCTTCCACAATGGCTGATGAGCCAACTAAGGCTAAAATTTCTCCCATCCTTCCAGCTGCAGACTTCCTTTTTGATGATATCCCAAAATAGGAGAGGATTTTGCCTCAGTTTCTAACAGTCCCTCATCCCTCCAGTTACAGACACTGGGTAACCAGAGTTGTAAAGATCTCTTTTGAAACTGCTATTGGTAGCAAAGCTGACTTGAGAGAAAAGTATGTTTTAGAACCGTGGCTTCATTACGCCAGCTTAATACAATCAACATAAGAAACACTGAGAGTTTATAAAGTCTCTGTGGTTTAGGTTAACACTCTCTCCACAGTACGGCTCATTCTCATGTCTTTTGTAAACAAGGATTTCAGATTTTTTTGACATCTTAGGGTTATTTTTAAAAGTTAAGAAGTGGCAAAACTGAATTCAGGTAAATGTGAGCTTGAGCACTGCCCTTCATATCAATATACGTGGGGACACACCCAATTTATGCTTTTTTGTCTTTTTCCTATTTTTCCTTCCCCCTTCTTCAGCAATTTTATCTAAATTTAGCAGCAACACTATAGTTATTTTTATTTGTTCTAGAGTTAATGGCATAGCTTAGATGTAGGTCTATGTTTTTATAGGTTTTCTAATTGTTTTTTTCTAATTATTTTTTAATTGCTTTCATGTGCTTTGGCTTGGGATCTGTTCTTAGGAGAGTCTGGCTGGTTTAGTGCTGAGGTAGATCTGGTCAATGTTACTGGTAGCGCAAACATTTTATCCCCACAATAGAGTCTACTTACAGGGAGCTCAGATTCAGTGAAAAATCAATTACTGTATGTTGGAGTTTAAGAGAAGCTGCAATGACTTCATTTATTTTACAGAAGAAAGGGAGAAGGCACATTTCCACCACCTCGAAATAGCCCACACCAACACACTCTCTTTTCCACGTGGAGGTGCTCACCTTGTCCTTGGGTGTAAATGACACCAGGTGAGGCTGAGCAGATCTTCAACACCTGAGAGCTCACCTCAGCGGTTACTAAAAGGAGGGCTTAGTTTCCCTCTGTAGGAGATTTTGAGCCGAGCTTCAGGAAAGGATCCAAGGGGGTTTAATGCAGCCCATTTAAATGTATTTTACAAGAAGTAACTACACACGGGTATTTGATTGCACACTAAATTACTTCTGTTTCAGTGGAAAAACATCCAGTTAAAGACCCAGCTTTGTGTGGGTGTGCTGATGGCTGCGGGAAAAAGTAAATTCTTATAAACACAGCTTGGTTCTGTGGGTTTACTTCTATAAATGTTTTCTCTGTCACCGCCTGTGAGTGTGTGTGTGTGTGTACGTCTGTACATGTAGCGTATCCATCAGGTGCTCTGGGCACTTGATCTGCAGATGACGCTGACAACGTGCCATGCCTCCGCCCGGGCGCTCAAAAGAGGAAATCATTTACAACTGCGCTCCCAGCTGCTGCTGGAAAAAACCCTCCTGCGTCACACATTGCACTCTGCTGCGTGCGTGTGCCCACACATGTCCCAATCACACCCCAGTGCTGCACCATCACCACCACTGCGGCCACCACCACCACCGCTGCTGCCGCTTTAAGCTGTGATTCCTTCCTCAGAGCATCATCCTGACTGAACAGCCCCCTCTCCCTGGATTGCTACCGGGTGCACTGCACAGAGCTGGGGAGCAGCCACAGAAGCCTCGGATCTGAATGCTGCTCCTGCAGATTTCTTGTAGCTCAACCTGTTGGCCAGCTAGAAAAATATACAGCTGTGTTTAGGGGTAAATGCTGTTGTGTGTTGGTTGTTTTAAAGATAAGAGTAGATGTAGATGTATATGTATGATATACATATGGCATCCTGGCTTGCATAAAAAATAGTGTGACCAGCAGCAGTAGGGAGGTGATTGTCCCCCTGTGCTCAGCACTGGTGAGGCCACCCCTTGAGTCTGGTGTCCAGTTCTGGGCACCTCAGCACAAGAGAGATCTGGAGGGGCTGGAGTGAGTGCAGAGGAGGGACACGGAGCTGGGGAACGGCCTGGGGCATCAATCTGATGAGGAGCCATTGAGGGAGCAGGGACTGTTTAGTTTGAAGAAGAGGAGGCTGAGAGGAGACCTCATCCCTCTCTACAACTGCTTGAAAGGACATTGTGAAGAGGTTGGTGCTGGTCTCTTCTCACGGGCAACTAGCAGCAGAACAAGAGGGAATGGCTGCAAGCTGCAGCAGGGTAGGGTTAGGCTGGACATTAGGAAAGAATTCTTCCCAGAAAGAGTGATCAGAGCCTGGAATGGGCTGCCCAGGGAGGTGGTGGAGTCCCCATCCCTCACTGTGTTTCAGAGCCATTGAGATGTGGTGTTGAGGGATCTGGTGTAGGAGAGAACTTTGTAGAGTGGCTGATGGTTGGACTCGATGATCCCAAGTGTCTCTTCCAACCTAAATGATTCTATAATTCTATGTTTGAAAAAAAAATGAGGGTACCATCAGTGTGTATCTTTGATCCACAGAATTTGGGGTCAGCTATAGAGAAGTTATAAGTAGCTCCGACTGTCAGTATCACTACTAATTTAAATGTACAACAGGTGAATTTGTACTTCAAGGTCCTGTGTAGTTTGAAAAGGCTGTTCAGTCTCTTCCAGAAGAATTGCAGTAGAAATCCAACTGTCCTTCCCACTGCCTTCTGTCATAAAACCCCAACTACCCGAGCTAAACAAGCGCAGCTGAGAGCTGTTAGAGGTGTTTACCCAGGGCTTTTCCAAGATCAAAGAGAAGGAAAGACCCAGCGCCTCACATCTGTACATTGAGTTAAACTTTTTACTTCCCTTGAAAATAGTTTTTTTTCGAAAGCACTATTCCTTCCCACGTGCAGTTTTCTCCAGAGAGCCCTTCTTTCTGACCTGTGCATGTATGGGTTAAGGCACTTGGCCCTAGGAGGGGCCACCTCCCGCTAGAGACCGGGGTCTCGACACTTGGGCCATGTTAAATAGAGGCACAAACCTCCTCTTCCTTCGTGTCTTGTTCTTTGTCCCATCAATGGGTGTTGGAATCTTTGGTCTCCATTCACATGCACTTTTCTTAAAATTCTACCACCTGCAGGCTACTGTTACATTATTTCTTTCAAAATGCTGGGAACATGAGGGTAGTTTTGTTCAATTTAGCTTCGCTGTCAGGGGAGGGTGTGGTTTTGCAGCCAAGAAAGAAAGTGTTAGGTTTCTTTCCCCCTTGAGATGCTATTACGGCCATGAGCATCTTGATGCCTGATTTTAAAAAGGTGCTCTTCACAAGAGCGCAAAATGCCCCTGCCAAAAGAACGTCTTTCACACTCAGTGTGTCACGAGGAAAACAGTGACCTTGAGGGGGTGTCCTGTTTGTGCAGACATTTCCCTCCCAGCTCTCCAGGAGAGGGTAAGGTGTCTCAAGGTCCTGCTCGGGGAACATCTTTTCTTCCCCTCAGTGTTTGGGGCAGAGAGAGAGGGAGGGCTCAGGTTCCTCCATTGGGCAATGTTTTAGAGTGGAAGCAGTCAAATGCAGGTACAAACTTGCAATGTTTTTTACATTAGGGATATATTATAGTAAAGTATTTGGTGCCTCAGCACCTGATGTCTGCTCGGTGTTTGTTAACACCTTTTTAAAAGCAAGGGCTACAAGTGATGAAGGTCACCCAAGAACTTGGGATGTCTTCATTTCCAAAATTGGCTCTAACATGAAATCGTGTGCTGCAACGTTTTTTGTTGTCAGCTATTTCTGAGTATAAAAAGCACCTGAACAAATACTTGTTAAGTGTCATGGTTAGCAAATGAAAGTCTGGGGAGAAGACCAGTGCACAAAATCAACTCCTCGTAGGTCTTCCTGCAAAAAAAAATGGTGAGTTTTATTTTATTTTTTAAGATGCAGAAATTATTTTTTGATTTTGTGTCATATTCTATATTAGTTTAGTAGTCTAATATTCTTTTTTCTTTAAAAATAGCACTTATTTCTCAGGTGCAGCTATTTCTTGATCACAGGGGGAATCTTTGCTCACTTTCAGTCTATTTATATGTATCAGTGAAAATCATCATACAAGAGTAAATACCACAAAGATAAGCAGAACTGAATACTGGAGTTCTGGTAATTTTACGCCTCTTAATCTGGTTCTGCTCTTTTGTTTTAAGTTTTCAAAAATGCTTTTTGTCTAAGCATTCTCTAGAGCTGTGTTTATGGCTCTATATAAATTATATATATCTGTTATAATTTAGCCTTTCTAATAGCTAAATTTCAATAAAAATCCAATAGACAGTTCTTACATCATATGAAAAAAACCCAACAGTGTGGAACTCATTGTAGCTATCTTGGCAAAGTAAAAGACCTTTTAGGCTGAACACCCAAAGCACTTGCTGAAAGACGTTTGACTGGGCTACACTGTGGAATGACCAGACCACCTAGCACAGACAATGGCTGGGATAGACTTTTTTAAACTGGTGCCAGAGTTTATTCCTTCTTGCAGTCTCTTTTTGTCTCAAAGCAGATGGAACACGAAGGGATGGATGACCCTTACTCTCTGTCCTGGCATTCAGCAGGCACCTTGCCAGTGTCACTGCCCTCCTCGCATCCTCCATCCATCTGCACATGCATTGCTGGCACGTTTCTAAGGTGCTACGTTTCTGACAGCAAATCCAGTTTAAAGATCAGAAAGAATTTTCTTCTTTGTTGCAATCACCACCAGGTCCATAATTAAAGAGTATTTTATCTTTCCTGGAGAACTCCACTGTCTGAAAAAGTTGCACCAAACAGTAGTAACTTAACATGAGGAAATGCTTCAGAAATGTTTTTCTCAAGACAGACAAATCATGGAGAGAGCAGTTTCTGAGTATAAATATGAAATACAGCATGGATAAGAAAGATCTGAACTCTTCTGCCACTGCTCTGAAGTGACATGCAGTCCATATAAAGAGATTAGGTAAACAAATTCCTCCAAGAGTATGTTAGTTTAGACACAACACTGAACTAACTATGTGGCTTTTAAGTTTTAGCAGATTCCCACTGAATGGGTAGAACTATCAGGAGAGTTTAGGCAGGTCAGTACCCACCCTTGGAACCCCTGAATAGAGTGATAAACCTTGGGTGGATTAAAGTATTTTTTGTCATTTACAGAACTCCTTCCGGAAGCTTGCAAAAAGTGTTCTTCTGGCTCAGCACCAGGAAGAAAGAACATACATTTCGCTTGTAAATCCTGTGGAGGAAGCACCAAGACTTAAGCAGCAGTGAATAAAGAGGAAAACAACATGACCCTCAGAAGTTCTCTCATGATCCTTCATAACCTGTGACCTGGGAGCAGTAGAAAATGGGCTGAAGGGAACCACCCTCATGTCAGGTGGTTCCTGGTGTTTGGTCTTTACATTCTCCATTCAACCTGACAAAATAAATGGGCTCTGAGAATAGAAGTTGTCATACACTGCTTCAGTTAAAATCAATAAATTTTCCAAGTTCTGCTATGAAATCCATCCCGTTTTATCTACACCTTTCACTTTGGTGTCTTTATTTAAATTTCTAATTCTTATTTGCTTTCAGAAATTAACTTTTTCCTTTAAATCTTCCTTCCATTTACCTTGACCTTCTACTACATTCAATTTACCAAATAATTATCTCTCTCTCATGACTTTTGCTATTGTGCTGGTTGATTTTTGTTTGTTATTAAGTGTATTGCCTGGTAAATTTCCATTTGACGATTTCAGGCATGGAACACATCTTTAGAGTTTTATTAAAAGACACTGTGCCTTTGAAAGTAGTATATTTTTTAAAACAGCTGAATTATTGGAAAACAGAATAAAAGAGAAGATTTACCCTTGAGTTATTCTGAAAGCTTTTGTGGTTTTCCTACGATTTCTTTTACATTTTCATACTTTTTTGGGGGGGAGGGTAGAGCTCAGTTTCTTATTCCCCTGGCAAATGTTCATACAACAAAAGAAATACCACCTGAATGCTTCTGTGAGAGCAACTGCGAAACACCATGTGCCAAATGCTGTTAGTAGCATAAAGTGAAAAGATAGGGGAAAAAAAATCATAAAAATATCTCCATTCAGTAATCTTCAGGTTTAATAGCCCTATGTGTTACTTTTAACAATGCGGGAAAAGAGGTTTTTTAGATAAAGTGTGACTTATAAATTGACTCTGTCTGTCTTCAGGGGGAAAAAAAAAAAAAAAAGCTCCTTCCTGAAAATAATTTGGTTCCTTGTAAGTTACACCTTTGATTTATCTGAAAAGAAGTTTTATCTGGAAGTAATTGTTTAAAGTATTGGTCAATATCACATACTATATGGGTAATCTAATACTGCTCTTAATTCTTAAAAGATGAGCAAAACATCCTTATCTTCAGTTCTGATTCCTCACATTATAATGCTTAATTATCTCATAACATGTATATTATTTTCCTTATTTCTCTCTTTCTATCTTGTATGTAAATGTTTTGGCACTACAAAGATATTTTGGTCTAAGACACCGAGAATGTATATAAAAAAGCTCTTTTTGAAAAAATTCCTTTATTTTAGGACCTGAAGATTCACAGGTCCCTGAACACATCAGGAAGGTGGGGGTTGCTCCAATACCCGAATCTATTAGGTTAAACATTTCCCTCATTCTTTCCTTCTATATAACCTGGAACCGTGTCCACCAGCATCTCCACGCTAAACTATGCTGGGAGCTCATGTTCAGCCAGCTACTTACCAGCCTGGCATTGATTCCCACGCTATAATCCTCCAGTCCCAGGGATCCACAGGTGTAAGACATGTGCCTGCCGTAAAAGGTACGCTGCTTGAAAGTGCGCAGTTCCATAAGCACTTTATGTCACTTGGTAAAGCATATAAAACATAAAACACATGATATAGAATATATATCACTCAATAAATATCATTTAATCTATAACTCCTAATATCCTCTAAATACCAGAGGAACCTGGACAGGCTAGAGAGGTGGGACTGTGCAAATCTGAAGTTCAACCAAGCCAAATGCAGGTTCCTGCCCCTAGGATGCAGCAATCCCAAGCACAAATACAGGTTGGGCAGAGAATGGCTGGAGAGCAGCACTGAGGAGGACTTGGGAGTGATGGTGGATGAGAAGCTCATCATGAGCTGGCAGCGTGCACTGGCAGCCCAGAAAGCCAACCCCATCCTGGGCTGCATCAAAAGAAGCATGGCCATCAGGTCTGCCCCTCTGCTCTGTGCTCGTGAGACCCCACCTGGAGCACTGTGTCCAGTTCTGGAGTCCTCAGCACAGAAAGGACATGGACCTGTTGGAATAGGTCCAGCAGAGGGCCACAAAGATGATCAGAGGCATGGAGCATGTCTGCTGTGAAGACCAGCTGAGGGAGCCAGTGTTGTTCAGCCTGGGGAAGAGAAGGCTCCAGGGAGACCTTAGAGCAGCCTTCCAGTACCTGAAGGGGCTACAGGAGAGCTGGGGAGGGACTCCTTGTCAGGTATTGTAGTGACAGGACAAGGGATAATGGCTTTAAATTGGAAGAGGAGAGATTTAGATGAGATACCAGAAAGAAATTCTCTGCTGTGAGGGTGGTGGGAGCCTGGAACAGGTTGCCCAGGGAAGTTGTGGCTGCCCCACACCTGGAGGAGTTCAAGGCCAGGCTGGACAGGGCCTGGAGCAACCTGGTCTGGTGGGAGGTTGGAACAAAATGAGTCTTTAAGGTCCCTTCCAACTCTAACCACTTGGTGTCCTTATCATTGCCTACTACTTCACTGATTCTTATATAACCGGCAAGCTTTGCCAGCCAAAATTCAATGTTTTGCCAGATTACCAATAAAGATACCAAATAGCTGTCAGTAAAAATTAACCACTTCTCTCAAAACCTGGTTTCCTGAGAAATTTGATGGTGAATATTCATTAAGAATTACTATTTTACCAACTTTGGTGGCGTAATTTATTTTCAAATGAAGACCTGAGCTGTTTGAAGTGCAGCTGTAACTTTCAAACGGGCCAAAGTTGTGCCATGGTTAGGTGTTACCTACCTCAAAACAGACAAACAAATTCATAAGAGCTAACTAGTAAATAGGAATTCCAGCATGATACAGTTTTCAGTTGTTCTGGTCACTTCATTCTCTTTCAATAAGCCCTAAATCTCAGCTGTTTCTCAGACTAGTTTTAGTTTAGTCTCCTGTTTATGAACAGGATGCAGGTTCCTAAGTCAGGAAGGTGACAATGAGTGTTTGCCTGACAATATGAAGTTGGGCATAGGGATTGGTCTTTGTGCCTCTTAGCGGTGGAATGAAATTGGTGTTGATGTGTGAACCAGGGTAAGGGTTTGCATGAATTCATGGTGAATTTTGTAATTCATGTCATAACTGTCTGTTTTATATTCTCTGCGGTTCCGTGCATGTGTGTGTGCAGCTCAGAGAAATCTCACAGGGAATTCTGAAGTGAGTGACAGTCCACGGGGAACGAATCGCAGCCCGAAGGTGTCCTGCCTTTTTTGGTAAAATATGTGGAGATGCGTATGGAAGAAAGCAAGACTTAAAAGAGACCTCTACATGGAAGGAGGCGACCCTTCCTGCCTCGCTGTTTGCAGATATATATCTGTGTGCAGATAAAAACGTTGATGTTTCTATAGAAATAGCACTGAATAAAAAAATCAGAGGGTTTTCTACGAAGTCAGAAAAGAATTCGGGTTTTCTTTTTTTTTTTCCCCAAGTATATTCTTTGCTTTTTCCAAGCATTCTTTAAAATATTTGCAGTGTCTCTGTTGTCCCCCAGCCCTAGTGTCAAGTGAAATGCGTCAACGACAAGAGAAGCGCCCGGTGATGAAACGCCAAAGCGGAGGTTACACGTGTGGCATGAACTCTTTTCCCCGTGTGTACGGGGCTTGGTGAGGTACTTTATTATATATTATTATATATAACATACAATCTTTCAAGGTCCCTTCCAATCCCTGACATGATTCTGTGATTCTGTTATAGATTATCAATCCCATTGATTACCTCTTTGACTTTTGGTCTCCGTTTAACTTCGGGCCGGAATGAAGCCGTACGGGCTCAGAACACTGTGGGTTAGGTCTTCACCCAGCAAACACCAAGTCAGGTTTTGAGCAACGCACGCAACCTTCTGGAGAAGACAACTGGAGAGTCGTCTGGTGACAGAAGCCACAGGCTCAGACCAAGCAGCCTGGGGCCTGGACCTGTTTCTCCTTTACTTGAAACGTTGCTCATCTCTCAGCGCCTCTCCCTGTGCAATGGTTATTGTAAATATTCATTTGAGCACTTCCTGATCCGGCAGGAGTGCTCTGAGAATAAATCCGTTGCTCCTTCCGAAGCTCACCGACAGCGCAGCGTGACACAGCGCGGAGCCTACGCAGAAAAAGAAGAGCTTATTTGCTTCGGGGCTTAGAGGGGATGTCGTAAATGCAGTGTGGAATCACATGTTGAACATCAGGATAAAAAAGACATATCCAGGTGTTGCTTAGTGCTTTGTGCCCCACGTTAACCAGAGGCCCAGGGGAGGGAGCAGGGGGGGAGTTTGCCTGTTTTTTTGGTGCAATTTTTTTGTTTGTTTTGGGGTTTTGTTGTTTTGGGGTTTGTTTTGGGTTTTTTTTTTGTGAGAGCAAAAGCTGCAGGAACAGCAGGAGAGAGGTAATGTCAGAGATATTATCCACAGCTCCTCAGCCAGAGTTGCCACGAAAATGATTCAAAACTGAATTAAAATTCTTCCTTCCCCACATTCCCTGTGACCGGATCTGTGCAGAATGCAAGGGCTTTTCTGGGGCATAGAGATGTCAAGGTGTAGTGTCTGACGCCAGTGATAATTGATCTATTCCCATCTACAGATATATATTTGATGAGCACAGATGTGTTGGAAGGTACTTTTGCATTTATCCTGAACGTTCTGCATTAGTGAGTAAATATTTTCAAACATCACAAATCCTCACAAAGACATTAGGGCTTTGTGATGTTTCCAGCTATTTTCTCCCTTTTTGATAGTAGCTGAAATAAAGAAAATGGCTAACAGATTTAGCTGTGTATATAGTTTGAAAGTAACAACTGAAAAATGATGTTCATAATCTGAATTGCAATGAAACCAATTATCTGTACCGTGGTGTTTCACTTGGGAATACTCCGAAAGGTTTAGTATTTCTTAAAAGAAATTAAAAACAGCTGTAAAAATACCATAAAACAAAAATAGCAGCTGCAAAAGAGATTAACATTCCTAAATTTCATTTGAACCTGATATGTTATTTTTCCAACAGCAACATACATATATACTGATTTTTAAAATCTATTCTTTATGAAACTATATCCTTTTAAGAAAAAGATGGAATTTTTTTTTCTTTTTTCATTTCACCACTTCTTAATATCAGCCGTGAATTTCACAAACATTCTTTCCCTCTGCCCAGTAATTCCGTGTTACATTTTCTTCTGTAATAATTATCAAAGAAAAACTACAATTGTTGAACATTGCAGAGTGATTTAAATATTACTGATTAAGAATTAAGGATCTGCCTAATAAACAATTTATAGAGGCCCTTGCACTTTTGTGAGGTACAGCTGTCAAATAGCTTTCAGGCTCAGCCCACTCACCCCCAGCCTGTTTTAAAATTTTATATAGCATCTGTTTTCCAATTAAGTGGCCAGTCATAGATGAAACCTTTCCTAATCTTTTTCATATATATAATAAAACCGAATGTAATTTATAAAACAGAACTGGAGGTGCTGACAGTATAAAACAGTTTATTTTGCAGTCTTGGTCAAAACATATGGCAGCAACTTCTCTAGCCTTGTGCCAGATGGCGGCCCTTAATCGGTTTTGTCTGCTCCGCCGTATGTTAATTCTCTGTGAAAAGTGTTTCTTCAAACTCAATTAAAAAAATAATGACTTTCATTTTCTTACTAAGCAGCTAATGCTAAAGCTGTCATTGAGACAGGCCTGTTTAAGCTGGAAAAAGTTTTTGAAAACCCCACGATATTTGCAGACCAGGTAAAATGGATCGTGATGGCCCTGAAAGCTGGATTGTTCTTCACCAGCGCACGTGTCGGTTCGGGTTGGTCTCAATAAACTCACCTTTAGGATCATTTTCTTTATCTTGCATTTCTGTGTTTTCTTGTGGCTTTTTTTTTTCAACAAAAGATAGTGTTTCATTTTGCAAATTAGAGCAGTTTTGAGAACCGAAGACCCTGAAGCCAAATCTCAAACGATCAACACAAAACTCTTTCCTCCAAACTCTAAACACATTAAACTGGAAAGAGTGGAGCATCTATCTCTGCATCTCAGCAGTGACACTCTGTGATGCAACGCCTGGTATAAACTTTAACTGTTGCTCTAGCCAAGAAATTTCTCTTTCCTACATCTCCCATATTAAAATATTACATTTTATATGACCATACTACATTTAATGAATTTTGCACAAATACAGGTCTCCAAAGTTATTTTAACAGGCACTTTTTGTTTTGGTAACTATGAAATTTCCTCTCTGTCACATAAATAACAAAGCATGAATTTTTGATAAAGCTACCTCGTGATGGACCAACAGAGTGGACACAAAATCATTAAATTCTACTAAAATTCTAGCAGTTAGAGTTTCTGTGTGTTTTGATGAATATGTTAATAATGTGGAGGCCTTAATAAATATCATTTTTAAAAGTCTGTGAGTTAATGGGAAATATAATAATAAATCTTTATACATTTTGGTCTACTTTTACTGCCATTGTTCCTTTGTTATACATATCATTTGTGACACAGGCTTGGATTCTGAACTAAAATAAGATGTGTGCATAACAGAAATCAAATGAAAGGAACTAGTCCCCAGAGAAACTGGCAATCCTTTTGTAGAACCCCGCTTTAATGTAGACCAGTACTTAACATATTCACAACTTATAGCGTATGAAATGGGTGTATGTTGAAACAAAATATCAACCAGGTCTATTCTCCTTACCATGTTTATTTCATGACTGCTTTCTTTTGAAATAGAGCAGGGGTATGGTAATATGTACACGGACTAAACAGGTTGTGGTTTTTTGAGCAATAATCCCACACAAGTACGACACAGAAACACTGTGTTTTTCCAATATAATCCAGTGAGGGCAAATGACAGCCTTACCTGATGGCTGAGGTCTTTTATAGTGCAGCTGTGACATATTTTATGCATCACAAAGAATGATCAAACATTTCTCTGGAGCCTTTCTGTCATGGAATGTGGCCCCATGCCCCATGTATGCCTTTACGTTAGGCTGTGATACACCTAAACTCCAAATTAGGTATCTGTTACCCACTGGGGATTATTTTGCAATCAGAATTATTTAGGAACAGTGTAAAATTTTGATTTTGTATTATTTTTAATATTTTATTTTATTTAGTAGATTATAATGATGGTGTGGAATACATTTAAGACAAGTAGTGCACATACTTGGTAGTAAAAATACCTCTGTAGGTAATTAAATAATTTTAAATGGACCATATGCTTCTCTTTTGGAAAATACAATGGAGTACAGCTTCCTGAAAGTTGAATAGCTGGGGATATTGGAATATGGTACTTTGTCCTGTTTTAAAGATTCTCACTTCTAAAAGTACATCGATATGTTGGACTCAAAACTTCTTAGTACTTAAAATACCCTGAATTTTTCAGCATGTTAACTATATTTAAAGCAAAGGTCCAAACCCAGCTTTAGCATCTAGAGCAGTATATCGTAAAGAGTGAGGACGGTGCTCTTTGCTGGTCAACCAGTTGTTTCCCCACACAGAGCCTTCCAGTGTCGTTTGAGGAATCTAAGATATAGTCATTTGGTTTGGGAAAAACCTTGAAGATCATAAACTCCAACTGTTAACCCAACACTGCCAAGTTTGCCACTAAACCATGTCCCTCAGCGCCACATCTACACGTCTTTTCAATTCCTCCAGGGATGGTGGTGACTCCACCTCTTCCCTGGGCAGCCTGTTTGAATGCTCAACAACCCTTTTGATGAAAATTTTTTTCCCTAAAATCCTAAATCTAAACCTCCCCTGGTGCCACCTGAGGTCTTTTCCTCCAATACTATGGACTGTAAAAGTGACAGTAGCTTTGCCTCTGTGGAGGGGAAGTGGGAAGCTGAGAATGTGTACAAAAAGACATCTTAACCGTGATGGATATTTATATTTAGCAACTAAGTCAAACCCTGGATGGAAGGCAAACCCAGGCACCACTTGGGGTTTTTGACAATGTGAAGACAAGCTGTGTTTTGAAGTAAACTTCACTGATATAACATGGATCCAGTCAGGATCCAGTAAGAGTGAATTGGATGTGGTGTTGAGGGATCTGGTGTAGGGGAGAACTTGTAGAGTAGGGCAGACGGTTGGACTCAATGATCCCAAGGGTCTCTTCCAACCTGAATGATTCTATGATTCTATGATCGCAAGGGGTCAGACAACAATCTGTGGAGTCATTCAGCATCAGTTATGAGGGGAATATGTCACTGTCATAGTTACAGGGGAGTTTGGTCCAGGCAGAGATCAGGATCTCATTCTTTTGTCCAGCAAAACTTGTTGGTCTGCTTTCCCATTTTGAGATTTTTGGTCCCAGGACTAAAATTATTTTGACTTTGTGTCTCGTCAACGTGCTTTGAGCACTATGAGAGATCTGTCAGGAAGATCTTTGGTGAAAGAATAAAAATCAATAGGAATTGACAAAGCCCAGGAGTAGTCCATTAGAAAACTAGGTATTACTTTGGAAAGCACTATAATAAACAATAAAATAACAATACTAGAAAATGTGACCAGTCTGTGCTCTCTTGGGCACCAGTCTTCTAACAGGGAGAAAGCAGATCCAGTCATGGATTCCTGTCTACACACAATATGCACATTGTGCACAATAATGTAGAAGGATACTTTTTATCAGTCAGCTTTTTGCATACTATTCAAAAGGAGATCAATATCATACTTTTATATTTGTGTCTCTTGTGTCTTCCAGTGTCTATATACTGCCTTTTTCTGCTGCTCCAAAAGGAGGGCAGTAAGTGTCCCTTTCTGACACACACAACATGGTCATCTGCAAATTTCTAAACTTTCTTCAGTTTAGAATGATTCCCTGTTCGTCTTCACATACCACATTTTGGATCTCGGTCTGCCAAAAAATCTCTCTCAGCAGCAGCCACGGGAATACACATTTCTTAAGTTCTTGAATCAGGAACTTCATTTTTCTTTGAGAAACCTAAAAAAAGAAAAAAGAAAAGGTGTTTTGATTAGTGATGTTTAGAAAATGAAAGCTGAATTAGAAGGGAAAAAAATAGAAAATAGACAGATAAAGATAAAAAGTACATGAGAGAAATTTTGTTTTCTGATTCTTTTCACAGTTCCCTTTTAAAATGCTGCTTGATGATAATGCCTTTCCTATGGTGATAACGAAGTGCAGTATTTTCCAAAGTGACCACAAGGTCTGCTTCTGGATAGAGGAAAAAAACAAACCATCCTTCTAAGTGGGAAGTCAGAATTAAATTTCACAGATCCCTTTTTCTACCTCTCATAATCTATTGTGTAAGAGCAGGATTGGCAAACATCCCCCCCCTGCCCTGATTAACAGGACATCATGCAAAGTCCAATAAGAATAAAACGGACAGTAACCCAAGGAAGAAAAAATATTATTCTTATGCCCTTGTTAAAGTTAGATCCAAACCACTGAGATGTCACCAAAAAGATTTTTATTGACTTCTATGAGTTCCCTTGTTTCTTTGTGGAAGGTGAGGTTAAGGCAGGCAGGGGGGAAAGAGATGGAGGGGAAGAGAGAACAGAGCGTGGAAGTCCGTGTGAAAGAAAGGAGATGGAAAGGAGGTCTTTCCTTTGCTATGCAGAGTGTAGCTCAGCAGAGTAGAACCCTGCTGAATTTATTTCTGAAATGTAAGGGGAAACCCTACTCCCCACCTAGTGGGATATACGTTCCTGCTGAAGGAAATATTTACAGCACACATTCTGGACAACTTTTGAATGGCAAAATAAGTATAAAAGGGTAGTGGGGACAGTGGGATAGTTCCATACCTTGCAATGGGTGCAGGCATGCAGGTAATTCTTGAAAAACCACTGAAGAAAAACTTACTTAACTTAAACTCAGGTTTTCCTCTCAGAAAACAAGCCGCAGGTTCAACAGCTAAGATGGCAAAGCTCTATACACATTTCGAGTTACTTTTTTGAATATGATGTCATTTTAAGCCATTATTTTTAATGTGGAAATTATTTTTAATGTACATTACATTAGACTTTTTGCCTCTTTTTTTGTGTAGTTTTTCTGTCTTGTTCAATTTTTTTCTCCCTGGGGGGATACCTTTGAACCAACACTTACACTTGGAGCTTACACTTGGAGCACTTACAGAAAGCAGTGAAACAGTCTGGTCTCAGAAACACAGAATGGAGGCACACTAGCCTGGGGGAGAAGACCTTATCTCTTCCCCTTCCCCTTTCTCCTCTCCCCTTCCTATTTCCCCTTCTCCTTTCCCCTCTCCCCTTCCTATTTCCTCTTTCCATTTCATCATATTTACTTAAGCTTATCGAGTGCCAGTAGGTCTAAAAGCATTTCTAATGCATCACAATTCTGCCTTGCCGTATATTTATTTATGGCCTTTATCAGTAGCAGATGAGCAATTGTACACAAATTGCACGGTGATTGCGTGCCATGGGTACTTATCCGCGAGAGAGGGGAAGGGAATATCAAACAGCTTCTTGTCCAAACCAGAATTAGGAAGCAGGTGTACAGGGGTGCACCAAGCCAAAGTTGTAAATGTACTTTGGTTTAAATATATACCTGCAACACTGTCTTAATTAATGGGGAATCCTAGAGCTCAGTTAATTTAACAATCAAACACGTACATAGAAATGTTTTAATTATTTTTTTTTTGTACACAGAAAATATATACTAGTATTTCTATATTTCATTAGTATAGGATCCATATTTCAGCTGTAAAAACTCTCACAGAAACCAAGCAATCAGCCTCTCTGGGTACGGTATAGTAATCTACTAGCTTGTGTGTATGAGGTCTTATTATAGAGATGTCAGTTTTAGTTTGAAACATAAACATATTTTTATTTATACATTAGTGCTTATAGTGATCAATGGCCGCGTGCAGTATATTAGAATTTGTTTTTGATCAGTAGAAAGCAATTATTCATAAAACTCAAAACAGAAGGCAAAGTTGTGAAAGAAAGGAGAAGAATTATGTCTTTCTTACAGGGAAGGTAATTTTAATATAGACGAGATTGGTCCAAGTCCTGCAGTTTGGATTGATAGATTATCTAGCAGAACTATCATTTCAATAATCTCAATGACAGTGCAGCAGTGGATACTTGCTACAATATTATAAATTAAATTTACTGCCAATGTCACTGCAGAGAATATGGAGAGAGATCCGTCATTTGTATTTGTAGAAGTTAAGATAGGGAAAAATTTAAGATTCTTTGACAAAACATAGAAAAAATTATCTATAAGTTATAGCAATGCCAGCAGTTGTCTCAAAGATTCCTTTGGTCATTAGTGTGCTCATTAGGATGCAGAGGTCACATTTAGCGGTGAGGAAATGTGAATAACTCTTTTACTTTAGATTTTTTTTTTTCTTTTCTCTTTCTTCACATTTCTTTGGAAGTTTTCCTTAATACAAATAGTTTTGCAAGTACATTTTACAATTATTTTAATTTTTACTACAGTAAGTATTTCTAGACCAGCAATAATAAATCTATGAACAGTCAGACTTGCTCTCTTTTGGTAAATCCACTGCCAAGAAAAGCAGAAAAGGGTAAAAATTTCTGAATGTCACTAAGGTGAATATTTTCTTTGAAATATCCATGATTTTAAGACTATTTGGTGTATATAACTGAACAATTATGTCATACCCTTGTCTGCCTACATAGCCAAAGCAACATTCAACCACAGAACAAAAATCTGTAGCCCTTTGGCGTGCACAAAGGGCGCTCAAGAAACTGCTGCCATATAAGGAGCTCTTCAGAAACTTATTTATAGGACTGGGTGCAATTGCTTACATTTTTTCTTAGTTGTTAGAGAAAAAAGTTGCTATGTTGATTATAATAAGAATTTGCTTTGTAAAAGTTTTGTGTTGTTTTTTGGGTTTGGGGTTTTTTTTGTTTTTAAAACAGCCCCACATTTCACTACAGCGCATCAAAGCATGAAGTGACCATGATTTCATGTGAAGAGCAATTTCCAACTGAGACCAAGTTATTGGAGCTCCTACTGGCTCAGCTGGAGGGAGGGGCGTTCTGGGAGGGCCCCGCAGAGTAGCACAGACACCGAGTGTCCTACTTTTAGTCACAACCACAGAAATATGCAGAACGTATGTGCACACCAAATCCAATCAAAGTGGAGATCTGGCTAATGAGTTAGGTTTCCTTTGCTGCCCAGCCTCCAGACAGCAGGTACAACATTTATCACCACGTATGCTTGATACCAGGGAGAAGAGTACATTCTGTAAACATGATTATGGGGCTTTTTCATCGATGTAAGGAGTGGCATTCAGGCAGAAACCGTTTCAAGCTTCTGCCAAGATGGAATAGCTGGAAGGAAGTCGGTAAAGTATTACCAGAAGTTTCCCCAGCGGGAATGCTTTTTCTAAGGAGACCTCAGTATCGAAACCCCAGACAACTTGTCACTGCTAAAATGCTTCCCATGATTTCACAATGGTGAATAATCTACTTTTTACCCAGAGATTTCATTGTCAGATTAATGTTTCTCTGTCTCACATACTGCACTACCCTCAGCGGCATTTCTATTTTCCTGGGTTTGCAACTGAAAAAGTTTGCCTGATAGTGAATAGATTTGAAGGTTTTTTGTACCTAATGTACCTTACCTTGTGTAACCTAAATGTACTCCTCTTGTTTGTCACCTTTTGAAAAAATATTACTATGTCTAGCCTAATGACAAGCTCTAGGGATTGCTCTGAGACTTTCATTACAGCTTTTGTGTACCCTGGATTTGGAAGAAATTAAACCAAAAATGCTTCAGTCATTTGAGTTTAACATTACTAGAATATTACTTCTTAAAGTGGTTTTTTTTTTTAGTTTTGGTATAGATTTTTTTGTTGCTGTTTAAAAATCCAAATAATTGGCAAAGAAATATTTAACTCTTTAATTAACCAGGCTGCAGCCAGGCAGTTTTAGGAACATGCAATGTTTGTGGAAATGATTAAAGGTTATCTAACCCAGCAGCCTTGCTTGGGCCAACAGGGGAGTTTGGAAAACACTGGTCTCATTTTTTTCCATTATGAAATATTAAGATCTATCTGAAGAGAATATTGGGAAGTTGTAAGACTGAAAAAAAAAAAAAAAAAAAAATGTAATGAAATCTTGAAAATATAAACCAGCTTTTAAAAGTAAACCACATTATTTTCACTAGGAATCTTAAAAAAAAGAATTATTCATGCCTAAAAATTAGTTATTTTAGTTATCTTTAAATTCATGAAAGAATACAATACCTATTATAAAAGATGAAATTTTAGAAAAATATATCATTAGAAAAAACAATTCTAATCAAGCAAAATTTAAAAGACTACCAGTTTTTAAAATGTCATTTATGGAAACTATTCTTTCATTACTTACCCAACAGTCCCTCTTACAGATCTAGTATGAAAGCATTGAGTAGGGACCTTAAGAAACGGAAACATACCTCTGCTTTTCATCCCTTGAATACACCAAGAAGGAAAATACTATCCTTGCTAGCAAAAAATAAGCAACGAACCAACCCCTCCAATACACACCTCCCTTGTAAGTGGCCAAATTAAAATGCCCGAAGGAGCATCTTTCAAAAACTCCACCAAGTATCAGGGGTCTTTCCACATAAACGGTCCTTCCATTTTTATCTTCAATCTTTAAGTAAAAATTTGGCAACAGAACTGTTTTAATTGTTAATTTTTGATTACTTTTTATTACTGATCACGGGTCTTCATCACCAGAAGTAGCTCTGAAGGCAAGATATTTTATTTTATGAGAGATATTACACACACTGAAAAGGACTTCAGCGGGCTTTGCTTTTCTTTCGGGGGATGGAGCAGTGGAGGATTTATGCTGTTGTTTAAAACAACACAAAGCAACCAAAAGAAAACACCTTGATCTAGACAGAAGCATGATTTTAAAAAACTAACTAAACCACAATTCTGAAAAGGGTTTCCTGAGCACGGGTATTAGGTGTTGGGTGCAGGAACAGGCGTTATTAGCACAAACACCAAGCAGTTGGGACCTGCTCCACCTGGTCTCAGTCCTACCTCCTGTAAATGGGTGGTAGTTGCTAGAGGGCAGGGTACACAGTGACACCACACTGCAAAGAAACACCTTCAGAAAAACAGATTCGAATTTTGATGTTACCCTTGGCAACTTAGGATGAAATTTAGAAGCTCAGTGTGTGGTATTGATGACAGGAGGAGGGTTGGACTAGATGACCTTGTAGGTCCTTTCCAACCTGGTGTTTCTATGATTCTTAGCCAGTGAAAGTGTGTGGATTGAAGGTCTGCTTCTAATGTCTAAGAAAAGAACTGTGTAGAGTAATAAGAGACTTTATCAGAAGATGAATAATGGTATTTAAGCTGAAAAAGGAATAACAAAAATTACTTAAAAATAGTAGGAGAAAAGAGAGCTAAAGGAATTCAATTTCAAGGAAGACAGAAAAAATTGGGGCACAAAACAGAGTGTAAAATGCAGTGAAGAGATGTCAAACTAAAAAAACATGCACTCTGTAGAGCTTTTAATTGGAAAGAATTATAGAAAAGTAATCTGAAAACCCAGAGGTGTTTGGAAAATCTTAAGAAACTGTAAATCAAAGCTCGAAGAGAGGGCTTAAATTGGGAAATAGGAAAAGCTATAAGGGTACATTTGGTTTTGTTTCATGTTCATGTTGAGATTTTGCACTTTTTTTTTTCAATCAGATTTAATCCACTGGGTTTGATTTTGAGTTTAAAAGAAGGGCATGAAATACGCAAGATTTGTCATTTTTTGCATGCTCTGATAGAAAGCAGTGTGCATATAAGGAAGTGAGGGGAAAAAAAAAAAAATAAAATCCCCAACCAAATTGTGAGAATGACCTAAGTAGACAAAAATGAAGGGAATGCTCCAACACTTCAGTACATCTTTTTAACCGATTTCATTGGTTCTAATGGCAATACAATGGTTTTAGAGCAGTTGCCAACTTTCCTATTATGAGCTGCATTAACCAGGCATATGGAGTAAGTTAACAACGAAGTGGTAAATTTCATTGCTTTGTTGGTTTAAGCCAGACCTTTAAATTCACTGTTTTGCATTCAATAAAATACATTATCAAAAAGAAGCGTGACATCTCCTTATAGGAAAATATTTTATCTACATAAAGGCAAATTAAAGAGTAGGTGGTGGATTTAGGAAAACCTGCTTCAGCTATCATTCCATACCAGCGAAAGAAATATTCTTGCTGTTGGTTAGAAACTATCACAAAGAGCAAAACCCAGGGCTAAGTGAATAACTCCTCCTAGAATTCATAATTACTTATCCAGCAAAGGATTTCTTACAGCGCCTCTCAGGTGGGATGGAGTCCTGTCATAGGGAAAAAATGAACACATTTTAAATCTGATTACATGTGAATATTTGAGATATATATAGATACATATATATATATATATACCTTAAAAAAAATGTATCCTTGTCAGAAATTCAGTGCAAGAGGTTCAATTTTCTTTCAGTTGATGAAGATAAGAATGTAAATTCATCCCTACTAACCAAAGCCTCCTTACAGTATATTTCAAGCATACCCTAAAAAAGCACCTGAAATTCTGCAAGGTGAGTGCCCAGCAATAGTAAGCTATCGAGCTGCACTGATTTCAGGGAAATTATAGCAAATTATTTCTCCAGCCAAGGAATCTGCAATATAATCAGCATGGAAGATCTACAGGTTTGGGTTTGAACAATGATGGAGCCTGAGAACACATCACAAACCAAAGCTTTGTTGAGATGGTAGGAAAGATGAGCAACAACGTGCCCATAAGGCATCTCTCCCAACTCCTGAGAGCAGACACAGATTGTACATCCTGTGTCTGTATATAATAATATAATAATAATATGTATTATATTATATATAACATATATATATATAATATATAGAGAATAAAATAATGATATAATTATCTACATTAGGATGTAGAGGTAGAGGAAATATTCTACAAGCAGCTGGGAGAAGTTTCATGGTCCCTAACCCTTGTCCTCATGGGGGACTTCAGTTTACCAGATATCTGCTGGGAACACCATGCGACTGAGAGGGAACAGACTAGGAGGTTCCTGGAGCGTGTCAGGGATAACTTCCTGACACAGCTGGTGAGGGAGCCACTAGGGAAGGAGCCCTGCTGGACCTGCTGTTCGTGAAGAGGGAAGGGCTTGTGGGGCATATGACGGATGCAGGCCATCTTGGGCACAGTGACCATGAAATAACAAAGGTTTTGTTCCTTGCAGAAGCAAGGAGGGCTGTCAGCAGAACTGCCACCATGGACTTCCAAAGGGTGAACTTTGGTCTATTCAGGAGCCTGGTGGACAGTTGCTGGTAAGGCAGCCCCGATGGGCTTAAAGAGCAGTGCCTGTTTTTAATTATAAGATATAGATTAGTTTCTATTCAAGATGAGCTGCAAATTAACAATTCCCTTCTCCAAGATATGTCAAAATGCAGAATAACAACCAAAGCCACATGACTGGTTTTAATGTGTAGTGCTCAGGTGGCCACATGGCCCACAAACGAGGTTTTTAAAGCATCTCATAACCTAAAGATACAGAGAACACACCTAATGGCATCTTCAAAAACACCCAGGTGTCTCCCTCTCATTGATTTAATTGAGGGTGAAGGACAGGAATTAAATGCTGAAACAACAGTGATGATAGAATTCCTTTCAGGCTCTCTTACATAATTGTCATATCCTGGAGAACAGGGTACAAGCTAGTACTTGAAAGAATGAATGTTTTAGTTAATTTTATTATGTTACTAAATGTAACGTTGCTTAGCTACCACGGTGGTAAGTACCTCAGAAAATCCTGCTTCGGGGAGCTTCATCTTTTTTTTCCCCTTGAAGCAACAAACACTCGCAGCAGCACAAACCTCATCATGTCATCTCATTTTAGCAACGCATTTTCAGTACATTCCAAGCTTTATTTCCTATTTGCTGTGACCTGTAGTCCCAGCACTGACACAGACTGACACGGCTGTACCTCCGTGTCACCGATTCAAATCTAGAAGGGTATCCTCCCCAGAAGAAGGATTTACCCACCCTTTTCCCCAAACCCTGCTTCTCTCTTTCAAACAGCTTGCTTCTCATCAGTGGGGCTGACCCCGGTTTTGAACATTCTGTCCATTAAAATGTCACAATGAATCCATCTCTCCCTGCCCCACCCCCCCCCCCCCCCCCTCCCAACAAAACACCAACCACCCCAAC
>VZTM01029961.1:119981-245793 GCA_013400555.1 Jacana jacana
CAAACAAACAAACAAAAAAACCCGGTCCTGTTAAAGTGTAAAGCCCTAACAGCCTGCTGTGGCCAACAAGCTGACTCTGTTTCCCTGGCGGGAAGCACACCTCCAGCAGTGCCCATAAGACAGGGTTCTGTTTGACAGGGCACTGTGTGGTCACTCTGCAGAGTGACTCTGTTGGAGTTAGTGTACACACACCAATCCAGACTGCCAATTTGGATCTGCAGGAAGCAGGACACTGCTTTTTATCCTCACCCTCAGCTTAAGCAAAGCGAAACACTTCTATTCTCCTCCTCCATAACAAAGTACCTGCTCAGCTCTTCATAGTTTCTGTTCATACGGTCTACAAATTACCCTAATGTTGTATTAGGTACCCGGGTTATCTCTCAATTTTTAATTTTTTACCTAATTAAGTCAAAGCTATCAGATCATCTGCAAACCAATAGAAAGATGAAAAGCCCTAACCTAATTCTGAAGCAATACTGGAAATGTTCAAAAACTGTGAACATATGTCCTTCTCTATTGGACCAGAATTGTATGGTGAGGAAAACAGTCAAAGGTACATGATTGACAGACTGAGGGAGCTGGGGTTGTTCAGCCTGGAGAAGAGGAGGCTCCAGGGAGACCTAATGGCAGCCTTCCAGTCCCTGAAGGGGCTACAGAAAGGCTGAGGAGGGTCTGTTTACAAAGGCCTGCAGGGACAGGACAATGAGGGGCAATGACTTCAAGATGGAGAAGAGCAGCTTTAGATTGGATATTAGGAATAGGTTCTTTATGCTGAGGGTGGTGGAGCACTGGAACAGGTTGCCCAGGGAGGTGGTGGAGGCCCCTTCCCTGGAGATCTTCAAGGAGAGGCTGAAGGAGGCTCTGGGCACTCTGGTGTAATTGAGGGTGTCCCTGCTGACTGCGGGGAGGTTGGACTAGATGACCTAGAGGTCCCTTCTGGCCTGGACCATTCTATGAATCTATGGTTTAGAGTCAGCATGAAATCACCCAGGCTTGCAAGCTCATCTAGAAAAGGCAATTAGAGCCTCTAATGTCCAACTTGGGCACAGCTATGAAGAATCTTAAATGGTCTAAAGGAAAAAAATGATGTGTTGATACCAAACACCGGCAAACTGCCTAAAAGAACTAGAAATTGAATTTTTTTAATCTTTTCCATAATTATTCTCCAGACTAGCTGGCTGCACATTACCTTCACCTATGTTTTATTTTTCAGGTTCATTTCAGCTTTAATGATCCCTTTTCAAGTCTTTCATATTCTTCAAATCTTTCAAGTCTTTCACTGAAAAACTGTTTTCCGAGTATACTTCAATTGTTCTGCTGTATTAAGGTAAACATTTGGAAGGCTTCTTTTGCTCCTTTTGAGTAAGTTATGCCCTGCTTTGATTCTACCATTGCCCCTACTGGTACGTTTTGTTGAACCTTGTCCTTTCCAATGTTCTCAAACCTGGTTCTTCCCCAGCTTCTCCAACACTGATTGCCTCAGCTCCTCTACTCTTTCCTCAGCCCTGTCCCTGCCTCAGCCCCATCTTTCCCTTCTTTTCTCAAATCCTCACAATTTGGATTCATTCTCTGCATCTTCAGGGTTGTCCAGCCTGAGCTGAGAAGCTTTATAGTTAATTAATGCCCAATCTCAACTGTACCTAAGTGCAGTAAGATAGTGCTATGGTTTCCATCAGTAACCCAAATCTCTGTTCTATTTTTTTTAGATCTGCTTGGACAGACCCCATCTCTATATTAAATAGTAGTCATTCCAATGTGTTCCACATACTGTAACTATCTGTGCCCAGACTGTCAAATTTCAAATCTTTGGTCCGTCTGCAAAGCAGCGAGAGGAGTTAGTCATTGCAGCCCAGTGATATGCCTGAGCAAGCTTTAATCTAGGTAATTCAGATAACAATAGCAAATGTTAGAGCATGGACTGCAACACCTGAAGGTAAAAGCCCACCAGGAATCCCTTTATATTTACTCAAGGGACTGAATCTTGTGCTGTATCTTCAGGGCAATTATAGCCCAAACTAACTAGATTAAAGCCAGAGAAGGTAGCTCCTTAAATTATACCTTAGAATCACAAAGCAGGCATAGCCTTAGAGGGAGAATTATATATTGTTATTCTATCAAAGTCATAGTCGATAAACATGCATGTTTCATTATGACAGTAAAAAACAGACTAAATGCACAAAACAGGAAATGTATTCCAAGATGCTAAGCATGTGCATCCAAGGTCACATAAAACTACATTAAATTATATTGTATTATTTGAGAAATAGTATGTGGTCATTGAATTAATGACTATTGTAATGAACCTCTATAAAGAGCCAGAATTCAGATTGCTCACATAGGCTTCACTTTGGTATTTACTGACTTGGGTTTTTAACCATATCACTCCAAGATTTTTTGAAAACAGAGTCTAGAGGGCTATTTTATCTTTTTCTTCCTTTTTCCTTTTCTTTCTTTTTCTTTTTTTTTTCTTTATTTCTTGCTTTCTTTCCCTCTCTCTCCTCCTTCCTTTCTTTCTCTCCTTCCTTCCTTTTTTTATTTTGGTCAGAAATGACAAAGCTAAGAAAACCCTACATTTGAAAAGAATTCTAACTGTGCTTATACATGAAAGACCCAGCACTCTCTAAAACCAGAATATTATTTTTTTCAGAACTTCCAGGGTTTTGTACCACACAGAAGTCAGGAAGGATTTTATCCTCCCCCCCAGTAAGATTTGGAGCAACATGGTTTCAGAGCTCATTAGCAAAGAAAGTCAGAGAAACATGATAAACAATCTTATCTGTTACACTAATAAAACAAATTGAATTTGTACTTAGTGATGACAGTGTTCAGTATTTTCTACTTACCACATAAAGAAAAATCATTGAAAGAGACTGAATATTTATTTTAAATTATAGAACAAAAGTTAACTGGTTTTATTGGCAAGGTAGTATTTGTTTCCCTAGTCACACGCTGACAATAATGACCATTGACAGCTCTGAGTTTCTTTTTTAGGGCTTGATTCTGCAATGTTGAACACTTCCATCACCAAAGTGATACATAAACACAACAATTTACAAAATAATCAGCTGATAATGATTAATAAACATTTCCAATTAAAAAAAAATACAAAATGTGAAATTCAGACACTACAGAGAGTCATAGAATCATAGAACAGTTTGGGGCGGGAGGGTCCTTTAAAGGTATCCCATCCAACCTCCCCCCTGCCATGAGCATCTTTCACTAGACCAGGTTCCTCAGAGCCCTGTCCAACCTGACCTTGACTGTTTCCAGGGATGGCACACCTACCACCTCTCTGGGCAATAGCTTCCAGTGCCTCACCACCCTCACAGGAAAGAATTACTCACTTGCATCTAGTCAGAACTTTGTCAACCACTGCTGTGTATAGAGGTCCCATTTGCCCCTTTTCATTTCTGCAGTTTCCCAAAAGGCTTCCCGTGGGACTCATACTTCACATGTCCCCACTCATGAGTGAAGAAATCCGTGTATGTGCTAATATGTTCCTCCGCACCCTAGTGACAGAACCTTCTCAGGCCTCTCCTTTCCCTGTTTTTCAGGTTGGGTTGACACACAAATGTCATGAAAAATTGGAAAGATCATTATTCTCCACCCTTTGAATGAATCAGGTATTTTTCAAATCATAACCCTTGAATCTAATATTAACTGTGGAATTTGATACACTTTGAACACTTCAAAATTTCAGAGATTGATCTGCTATTATACAAAAACTTTCAAGAATTGCTTCCAATTTCAGATCTTCAGCCTCCCCTCGCCTCTGTACCAAGCTCCTGAGTGCATTCAGCTCCGATTGATGTTGGTGAATCATAGCTTGAGGCATCTCAAATTTTAACCCCAGTTAAACAAGAGTATATGATACACAACACCACCAGTGTCCTCACAAAGCAGCAACAAAACGCTTCATCTCTGCTGAGAGGAGACACTTCCAGGGAACATTTTCAGCTGTTGTTTAGACAAGCTTCAAATAAAACAGGCAACAACGATGCAATAGTATAAAGATTGTCTATATTCACCAAAAATCAGGTTTCCAGTTAGGCTATCAATTCATTTCTCCTGCACTTCTGAACAGCTATTGCATTGCAATAATTTTCAAATGCCGCTAAACTGGGCTGAGTTTCAAGCAGTTTTAGAAACACAAAGCTGAATTATTAGTTCCTTTTTCTCACCCCCCCCCAAACACCCAGCCTTAACCTCACAATCTGTCACATTGACTGAAGCCAGAACACACCGACAAAATATTTAATCTGTTTGAAAATATATTAACGAGAAATTAACGTTTCTGCAGTGACAGATGGGCTGCCCAAACTTCCTTCCACGTGGAAAACAGGAGCACTGTTCTGCACAGCTAGAGGGTGGCTGCCTTTGCAGCAGGGACAGACCAGAAAGGCGTAGTATTTTTAGGTCATGAGTTCTATTGACCTGTAATGGTGATGACCAGCTATTTTGGGTGCTTTGGTGCTGAGCCTTCATTCAAAGTACATAAAGAAGAATGACAGCAGGCTCTGCTTAGGAACAATGAGGAGCAGGATGCGCGTTGCTGCAGCACCATCACTGGTGTGTGAATGGTGCAGCACCAGGAGGAGTCCTTCCCTCACTCTCCACGTGCCCGTGGTGTTTCCAACACGTTGTAGGGAAGACAGATGGCAGCGGATCTGGCTGACGGTGTGATTTAACTTTAATAAAAGTTTTGGAGGGTTGTTTTTTTTTAACAAGTTTATCTTTGGCAAGCAATTAAATGAGAGGGTGCATCATACAGCACCTGCTAAAATGCCTTTGAACCCTGGGGCACAAAGCTATCAGATTTGTACTGCTCTGTCAGGGTTTTTACAAAGAACCATACACACCATTCTTCTGGTCAGCTCTAGAATTTCACAGGGGCTCTGTAAATCCTACAGGACATTTTCTGCTCTCACAATTGCAGAAGTTCCCACACACATTCTAATGGATTGCTTTTTTTATACTCAATCTAGCATTCACTGCGGTGACTCATAAATACTTTAACGCACTCAGTGTAGTTAGTTCTGTCTGTTGTCCCCGCAGTAAATCTGAAGGATCTGCAGGGGGAGGAAGGGATGCAGAAGAAGATATTTTATAATTTACATTATTTCAAAATGCATATAATATTTTCTATTTAGAATAAAAGAAATCTAATTTATCTTTAATGTGGGTTGGGTTTTGATTTTTTCAGTCTACTAACCACGGAAACGGGTGGGCAGGAGTGGCAGCTCCCTTCTCAACAGGCTGCACATTCAAGAGGGAGCAGGAAATTCGAGTCTGGCTCTCTCTCTCTCTCACTCATGATGGCTGTTCTAGTTCCTTTGTCCTCTCTGAAGACACTATCCTTTCATTTCATATTTGCTTTTCTATAGCCTTTTCTTCTTAACTCATTTGTGAATAATGCCAGTCAGAAATCTGTTTATGCAGACACCTTCGGAGTTTCAACGACACAAGCAATGATTTTTATTACCTGGATGGGTCATACCTAGACATTTAACTGCAGGTGCCTTGTGTGTCCATGGCCAGGTGTGTGAACACGTGTAGTGCTGTGCATGTTACAATTCTTCAAACTTTAAGCATAAGTGTGTCTTTTCCTCACAAATATATGTTCACATTTTAGTTTTAAAATGTGAAATTAGAAAAAATGTCATCTTTTCCTTTTTCTTTAGCAGATCCATATAGCCAAAATGGGACAGTTTCAGAGGATATGAGACACATTTTCATACATCAGCCAGCAAAGTTCCCAGTTTAATTCCTATCTAAAATGTAAGGTATTGTATGGTTGTTATTTAGATGTGAGTCTGCACGTGCACTTTATACTTTTTAGGTGTTCAGTGAAGTTGTGAATTCAGACATTAGCTTCTCACAAGCATCCTTTAACTTAAATTTCCTAAATTCCCAATTCTGTCTTTTGTCCCACTGTGGGGGAGTGCAGGTTCCTAACATCCACTTTTGTTCAAATTCAGGCACTTAACATCACCACATACCTCCATATAGACATTAAAAGCTGGTTTGACACAGTGCTCAGTAACATGGGTTAGTGATGGGTTTTATCAGTTAGGGTGATGGTTGGACTTGATGATCCTAAAGGTCCCTTCCGACCCAGACAATCCTATGATTCCATGATTCTATCACAGAGAGATAAAAACGCTGAGGAAAAGAAAACTTCTTAGACATATCCTTTTCTTAATTGATTCTTACATCCCAACTGTGTCATTCTTTGTCAACCTGCTCAGAGCGCTGCTGATGTAAACTCCCAGAATGAACACTCCCAACGCACTCTGGAGTGAATCTTCTCAGCTTATTTAAGCTCCTGAATTTAACTTCTTCATACTTGAACTTATAACCCTTGGGTACCATGGCAGAGCCAAAATGCTCTTCCAGTTGCACGCCATGACACAGAGAGTACTGAAGAAAGCCCTCTGTTGACAGCTGATAACAATAGCTGAAAACAGCACATGTTTATTTTTTATTTCAGCAGAATTTATATGAGAAAAACATGCTTATATCTTAATTTGGGGTTTTGTTTGTTTGTTTGTTTCATCATCTACCTTTATCTTTGTAGTTAACTATTGCAATTGGAAATATCATTATTTGCTTCAGGAAGTAATTCTGAAATGTCCTCTGTTTTCCTATGGAAGGAGCAATGCATATTTCCTCTCTCTTGTTCTCCTTAACTCCCACTGGGCTTTGCAGCGATAATGGCTTTGCCTGGTAGGGCCTAAAAACTACAAAGACAGCAGTCCATGCATCAGACATTTTTAAAAACTCAAAGTCTTTTATTAAATAAATGAAAAAGAAAGAGAAAAAGAAAGAGAAAAAGAAAGAGAAAAGGAAAAAGAAAAAGAAAAAGAAAAAGAAAAAGAAAAAGAAAAAGAAAAAGAAAAAGAAAAAGAAAAAGAAAAAGAAAAAGAAAAAGAAAAAGAAAANNNNAAAAAGAAAAAAAAAAAGAAAAAGAAAAAGAAAAAAAAAAGAAAAAGAAAAAGAAAAAAAAAAGAAAAAGAAAAGAGAAAGAAAAAAACAGAGAAAGAAAAAGAAAAGGAAAAAGAAAAGGAAAAAGAAAAAAAAAAGAAAAAAAAAAAGAAAGGGAGAGAGAGAGAGAAAGTGACAAAAATTAGACAGAATATTAATTACCAGAAGGGTTACAAGACAGGAATAATGTTCTTATGAGATTCAGCAGAAGGACCTGAATTCCCTCTGAAAACACGATTTTGTTGCAAACCTACTCCCCCCTCGGTCAGCACCTGGCACAAGGCACAGAACGGGGCTGGGAAAGGCTGTTTCCAAACCTATTCAGAACTTCGGTGGTTGGCTGTTGTTATTTTCAAGTTCTTCCAGACTATGGCACAGGGTGTTGTTGAGAGCTTATTATCAGGACCACCTTTTTCTCTTTCTAATCCTTTTGTTAAAATTAAATGAATTAATTGCAAGAATGGTAAATTAAAATAAGATACGTACTTTCACTTAGGCAGCTGCATTGTAAACAGACTCAGAGAAAATAAGTGAAATGTTATCAAGATTATTTCTTGCATTTGTTACATGCTGTTTGAATTTACAAACCTCCCAAGAAATGAGGAAAACATGAAAAAAGACCTGCAAGTCTAGAGCCTTTAAATTATAAAATCTTCTCATCCTGTTTAACCTTGCCAACTCCAGAAGTATGTGCTAGGTCTCATCGGGAATCGGGGAAATTCTTTTTCTCAAGATACTAAATTTCTATATCAAAACCTTCAAGCCCAGAAATTTTAAGCTTTAAATTGTTCATTGTTATGTAAAGAGAAAGTTGTAGCTGTTTCAAGAATGACTCTTACCTATCTGAGATTTAATGAAAGGAGAAATGACTCACTTGCGGAGAGGAGGAAACATTCCAGTGTCAAGTTGTTATCATCTTTTCAACATCGTTTATTTTGATCTGAGATTTTGAACAGTAAGTTGTTGCAGAAATGAATAAATGGGTGGGAGGCCAGGTGAGCTGTTCAAAAGTGCATGAGAAAGTTACTTGAGAACCTTACGTTTATTGCATCAAGACATGTGCAGGCTGCCTGACAAACCAGCGCTCAACTTCCAGCAGGAATTTTTTAAAGGCTTAATTTATAGGTTTTGTTTTCTGATTGAAATGAGGTACATTTTGTTCTCATTCCAAAATGGAGGCTTTGTTTGGTTTGGGGGTTTTTTTGTTTGTTTTTGGTTGTGGGGTTATTTTGGCTAAAAATCAATGTATATATTTCTCCGAGATTAAAACCTCCAGAAAAAGAGAAGAATCTTCGAGATTGTCGTACCTTTCTGAAGAGCAGCCTTTTCTTGGCAGTAGGTCATAGAAGCACAAAATTTGGCTGGGCTTTCATTTGTGCATTGCTCCCAGGAAAGCTGGATTCAAGAGTGGTCAGACCCTGGAATGAGCTGCCCAGGGAGGGGGTTGAGTCCCCATCCCTGGGTGTATTTCACAGTGGGTTGAGATGCGGAGTTGGGACACATGGTGTAGGGGAGAACGTTGTAGAGTAGGGCTGATGGTCGGAGTCGATGATCCCAAGGGTCTCTTCCAACCTGAATGATTCTACAATTCCATGATTCTATGATCGTACTAAACCTACCAGTGTTCCATTAAAGCCTTACAAACACACAAAGAGATTTCTTTTAAATACTTACATTAAACATCAGTATATATGAATTACAGAGAAATTATAGACATGGGGTTGGAAGACACCTTAAAAAACACTGAGTTCCAACCTCCCTGCAGGCATGCCTTCCACCAGACCAGGTTGCTCCAAGCCCCCTCCAACCTGGCCTTGAACCCCTCCAGGGATGGGGCAGCCACAGCTTCTCTGGGCAACCAATTCCAGTGTCCCACCACCCTCACAGCAAAGAATTTCTTTCTAGTATCTAATCTAAATTTCCCTTCTTTCATTGTCAAACCCTTCCTCCTTGTCTTATGGCTCCCCTCACTGACCAAGAGTCCCTCCCAGACCAAGATTCCCTCCCCATCTCTCCTGGAGGCCCCTGAAGGACTGGAAAGGACTCTAAGGTCTCCCCAGCACCTTCTCTTCTCCAGTCTGAACAACCCCAGCTCCCTCAGCCTGTTCTTACAGCAGAGGGACTCCATCCCTCTAAGCATCTCCGTGGCCTCTCTGGCCCCACTCCAGCAGGTCCATGGGACTTTCCTTGTTTAGTACAGAAGGTATGGAAGGAATAGGAAACATCATTTGAATGTGCCAAATGTTTTTATAGAATAATGTCTTTGCAAAGAAGGCCAAACTACAGCAGCACTTATGTCAATACAGTCTGCTCTTTGTCCATAAGATGGGCCACTCAGCTTTTAAAGACACACGCTATGCAGTACCCTATAATATGATAAAAACTGTGAAGGTTTGTAACAAAATTATATGGCAGAAAAGGATTGTTCAATATTGTGTACGACAGACACCCTTTCTGTCCTCACTTTGAACAGCCTTTCCATGATGACACTGGGAAGTCCTCAGCTGTCTCCAAGAGCTCAAATCACCAGTGTAATTTGCCAGATCTGCAAAATATCTTGTGGTTGAAATTCTTAATGCTGATCTCTGAACAAAATCTAGGTCAATTTCAAACAAGCAAATCTTAAGAGAAATGAACCCAATTAATGATGTTAACAATTAGTGTGCTCTATAATGACAGGTAGATATGGGAAGCTCTTGAAGTGTGATTTTATCTTGAAACTTAAGAATTTCTTCCTAGCAAGCGAGATACCAACCAAGACTCGCGGGGATACCTTTGAAAGGCACAAGCAGTTCCTATACAATGGAAACGGATTAATCAAAGCCAGCATTGTACTCTATTGGATGTTCATTTTCACACAAAATAACCCCCACACAATATCCTCTTTTCCAGAAAAGAAAAGGAAATGCATTCTAGAAATGTCAAGACATAGTAGTATATTAAATACATTTTCAGAACACCATATCTATTGCTCAAACCATTGATTAAATCAACTTTACCTGATCCATCTATTTAAATGTCTGATTTGAGTACTGCTGATATTCTCATGAGTATGATCCTCCTATCAGGTTAGATAATATAAACTATGGCAAGTCATTTATGATGTGGGGCAACAGAGCAGAAGCCCTAAGTCCAGAGGAGTTGAGGGCCCACCAGACAGTGACAGCAGTGCAAGAAGGTCCGATTTTTATTGTGGATATTTGCTGCTTTATACAGTTTCAGTAGTCACTGACTTTTACCTGGGTTGTTCCTCCTTGATCATCTTCGCTCCGTTTCTCTTTCCTGCCCTACAAAGCACGTGTGTGCACATACACATACACAAAACCTGGTGCAAAAGAGATTGCCATCACAGTTCAGATTTCTTTCCCAATTCAGTGAGGCCAGGTCTCCTCAGTTAGGTGGTTTTCATTCATTAGTGTTCTTGCTGGTCTCATTCATGCATGTATTTTTAATGTAAGGTCTAAAATTGATATGTACATCAGGAAGGGAAAATGATTCCATTTTTTGATACTAATAAAGCAGATGTCTATTGATGCAGTAAATGTGCAGTATTAAAGGTATTTTGTGATAGAAATGTATCTGAGGTTTTTGACCTACTGTACTCAAGGTCTATTGTTAGAGGAAATGTCTTTCTCTTTACTATAAAAGGAAACTGGGAAATAAGCCTGTCATTTTGGTCTTCATTATTTCCAACTGTTTAAGCAAGTCCAGTCACATAACAGGAATGTAAATCTTGGGAAAAGAATGAAGTGGTAGTAATTAATGAGCTTGAAGTTTCTTTCACTCAGAAGAAAATGCGTCGTCAGTAGGGAGTAGATTCCCTTACACTCTATTTTAAACATTTTACATATATTTGACCTTTTTGGTTTTCAGTTTCAACCAAGAAAATAAAAAAGAAAGTAGGGTGTTGTTGTTGGGCTTGTTTTGCGTTAGGAATGTACAGGAAACTCTTGGCAGAGAAGCTGGCAGTCATGGCCGACGTGCAAACCAAATTAAGGCCAGTATTGAATCAATCCATTTGTTAAACCAACTGGTACAAACAGGGAGAAGGAGAGCAGAGAGCAGAGACTGCTCGTAAAAGCAGATATTCATAATCTATTTACATTGCTATATTAGAAAGCTATTAAATATTTGTGAGTATATATGAGGGGAAAAAATGCAGTGTGTTGAGTCAAAAGGCAGAGCCTGATGTTGGTGTAGTTTTTCTATTCCCTGGAAATGGTTCACAAAAGAATCAAAAGAAATAACATAGAATTTACGACTTAACCTCAAAGCACTCTTTGTATTTTGCTATAGCAATGAATTTCAAGTGCTGCAGCAAGCCTCACAGTGAAAGTTCTCATTTCTTCTTACAAACTTTTAAATACCATATTCCCAGCTGTTGGGATCAAAAGAATATCTTGCATTTCTAATCTTAATATTTTATATTTAAAAACACATTGATTCCCCTAAGACTACTTAAATGAATAACAAAGAGCACCCTCTATCATCTTTTACCATTGCAGCCCATGTCAGGTTTAAACACTCACTTGTGTAACGGAGCTTTTAGAACAAAATTTGGAAATACGCAGGAAAAAAAATAAAATATAATCCTAGACAAAGCACATTTTTTTTTGTTGTATGGAGCCAATATCTTTCTTTGTCTAAAAAAAAAAGATGATAGAAGCAACCACTGATAGTGACTGATCATGAAAAGAAACCCCAGGAGCATAGACACACTATAAAAAGATCTAGGAGGAAGTCATTATGCTGTTGAGGGAATAAGAAATTTAAGTCAGAGAGTTGTGAAATGTTCTCATTATAGGTCATCTCAGTAATTATCTGACATCTACAGATGGAGTCACTTCTTAATCAAAAGAATGAATCATTACTGATATTGATTCAGACCAAGATGTTTGAAATAATGAGTCCAGTAACTCAAGTACAAATTCAGAGGTAATTTCAGCAACTTCTCTGCTAAAGTTTCAGACAAAATAATAATGAAATATCTTATTACATTGCATGATAATGATAAGAAAATGGCCAGAAGAGTGTGAACTAAATTGCCCCATCATAATCTGCATGTTAAGATTTAAACAACAGAAAGAAAAGAGGTCACTAATGTTTACCATACCACGGACACTATAGCTTAATTAGTATCTACCAGAAGAGAAGATTGCTTTCTCTCGAGTATGGCATCTGTAGCTAGCACTGCCATTAGACTTAAGAATCTGTAAGTATTTACTTTAGAAATCTTTTTTATTCAGCAGTTCGTAATTTGGCTGTGAAAATCACCTTGGATAGCGTGCAACATTTCGAAGGAGGAACAACCATACACAGAATTTAAGTTCTACGAGTGCCTTCAAACAAGTATCTAGAATAAAAGTAAGACAAGCAAACAGGGAGCTGTAGCTGATGACAGGTTTATATTTTTATACAAACACTTTGTTTCACAAATTCGGTTCCTTGGGAGAAGTTGATTTATTACACAGAGCGGCCATGCCATGGCCATCGCTGAATGGACAGCAAGGGAGAAACAGTCTCTTGTCCCAGGAGACAGTCCCTGTAGGGTAGGGTTTCATTCTCTTTAGAGGCTGTTAGCAGTTGCCCATCATGTTATTGACAGAAAACTCTTTCTTGTCTATCTGACAGATTTTGTGATCCAAGAACCGACATTGCCTGAAATTCATCCTGTCTGTGGGGTCAGCCCAAAGCCCAGGAGGCAGGTAGAGAGGAGGTCGTCAAATCTAGTTCCTTACTAGCAGTGGGTCATTGCTAGTCATCACAACCAACACATTTCTTTTCCATGTGAATTCTAGTTATGAGACCTCAAAGGACTATGAAGTCCAATATATGTGAGAAGTGCTTCCACACACAGAGAAATCCACTCATGAGTGGCTTCAAGTATTATTAGGGTATCAGAACTCCTTTTCTAATCTTTTTTATTCTATCATCAACAATGGAGCCCTGGACATGACATTTGGGACACGGTGTCTTCTTCTACACAGCAAATACCAAGAGGGGTTCATTCAGAAGGGCTGCAGAGGGGCAGGATGTGTCACCTCCCGCTGGGACCAGGCAGGGTCACGAAGAAATCTCAGAAGTCTCCAGGCAAATAGACTGCAATCAGGTACATTTGTAGTCTCATGTTCTCCTTGTAGTTCTGTTTCCACTGTCAGGATCATATAAATTTTAAAGTTCATCTGGTCTACATGGATCTAACTTGTGCCCAGTGCTTAGGAAAAACAGGTACCTGTAGAAGGGAAGCTCATACTCACAGGAGTGTGTTTATGGTGTGTAACCTCTTTCTGGTTGATTTAGGAAAATTCCGTTGATCAAAGTTCACAGCCTGGACCTTCTCCCCTTTTAACACTTGCCTTCACCAGGGATTTAATCAGGGATTGATCAGTGCACACTTTCCTTTTCTGTCTGCAGGAATTTGAGCTGACGTTCGAGTTGGGTATAGGTGTCGGGATGTTTACAGCAAATGGGAGAAAAGGGTGGGCTCTGGGACAAGATCCCAGGGTTTTGCCCCCAGTGATGTTTGGTAAGTCATCTCCATGTTGTTATAGAATCACAGAACCATTTAGGTTGGAAAAGACCTTTAAGATCATATAGTACAACCAATAAGCCAGCACTGCCAAGATACCACTAACCCATGTCCCTCAGCAACATGTTTGCCCGGCTTTGAAATCCCTCCAGGGATGGCAACTCCACCACTGCCCTGGGCAACCAACACTCAACAACTATTTCCATGAAGGATTTTTCCCTAATATCCATCCTAAACCTCCCTTGGAGTAACTTGAGGCCATTTCCTTTTGCTCCTTGGGAGAAGAGACTGACCCTCCCTGGCTGCACCCTCCTTTCAGGGAGTTGGAGAGAGCAAGAAGGTCTCCCCTCAGCCTTCTCTCCTCCAGGCTGAACACCCCCAGCTCCCTCAGCTGCTCCTCATGAGACTTGTGCTCCAGACCCCTCACCATTTCCATTGCCCTTCTCTGGACACATTCCAGAACCTCAATATCTTTCTTCTCATGAGAGGCCCAAAAGTGGACACAGCTCATGCGGTGGAGCCTCACCAGTGCCCAGTACAGGATGCCCATCACTGCCCCAGTCCTGCTGGCCACACTGTTCCTGATACAGGCCAGGATGCTGTCTGCTTTTTTGTCCATCTGGGTACTCTGCTGGCTCATGTTCAGCCCTTGTTGACCAACAATAAAAATAAAATAAAAATAAAAACAGTAATAAAATATTCATTGGCACAAAGACAGAAGAGTGGTGATGTAGCCCAATATTTAAGGTACCTACTGAACCAAAGCAGAGGCAGAACTACCCTTCCTTATCCCTTATCTCCTCATGACTGCAGTCTGGGATCAGATTCCTCAATGAGACAAGACAGTCAGTGTCCTGAATCCCAGCTAAGTCTTTCCACCACTGACATATCAGGTAAAACGGTGAACTACTGCAGCTCTACCTCCTTGGTACCCAAGAAATAATATAACCTCTGTTTCAGAACCAATCTCCCAGAGATCATTCCTGGCATCACAGCAAGTATGGCCTAAAATCCTTCTGAAGAGAAGCATTAAAACCTCAACCTGTCCTTGAACATTCCCAATGGTTGATGATCAGTGTCCATATTCCATTGTATACCAGAAGTACAGCATGAGAACGTAATGGCAACCCTTCTGGGATGAACTGAAGATCTCAGCACTCACCATTGCTCCAGGGAAAGTAACAATCCAAGTGCAAGCCCCAAAGCCCTTGCACGATGTCTCTCTATCAGAACTCCCTGGTGTACACGACTGTGTACATAAGCATACACGGATTTCACATATGACCCCACCGTTATATGTAAAGTGAGGTATTTTCAAATTAAGGACAATGGAGAGAATTGGTGCTTTAGTAGATTGTGCTTTAAGCATTGAATTGCAGTTCAAAATACTTTTAGCTTTGCATAGAGTTGGGGGGTTATTATCATCTTTCACATCACTTGAAATGCAGAAGTCATTTTCCATTAAAAAAATAAGTGTTGTGTCTTTAAAATTAACTTTTCTTCTACAAATGTTCCTAAGGTCCTGTTGATAACATCAGTCTTTTTACACACAAACCCAAAGTGAAATAGATCTGTTTCAGGTTTACTTCTGAGCATTCTGGCTTAATGCTTTCTGATAAAAGACCGTGATTACACCACCAGCCTGAAGAGGAAGTGTCTTGTTTTGTCTTCTGACCCTTTCAGGCAAACTCCCACTGGCCTCTGACTGTCCAGAGGCTGATCTTGATTCTTGGGGGGCATTTTTTGTCAGTGATATGTTTGTGACTGTGCTTCCAGTGCTCTCTCTTCCCACTGTAAGAATGACCTCTCCTATGATGAGTAATCTCATATATTTAAGGTTTTACAGTACCAAGAAACAGCAGGTGATTTAAAATTAAAAGGTGCACAAGCAGGGATGCTTCCAGAATCTGTCTAGAGCTATTTTTTATTGTTGTTGTTTGCACATGGTTATCTAATTTCTCAAGGTTTGAGCTCTAGGAAAAAGCAAGGAAGTAGCATCTATGCCTAAGAAGTTTTCTTGAGGAAAATAGAAAGCATTATGCATGTTTTTATATATAGAAGTCACCCTCAATACCAGAAGATTATCGTGACCTTATTTGCTTGTCTGAATAAAAGAAAAATAAATTTAAAAAAAAGAAGAAATAACATTCCTTAAGTCAGAATGTTTGGATTGGATGTTAAAAATTGTCCTCAGTAACGATTATGGATTAAATTGGGATGGCAGCATACCCATGGTGATGTTACTGTAAGTGCTACCCTAAGTTTGTCAGACGGTATTTCCGCAGCCCGAGGCACTGACCAGTACAGTTGCAAAATGTGGAGGAGGTGAAAAATGTACAAAGTGCATGCCTAAGGCCTCCGAGCCTTCTCAGAGTGATATTTCCAGAAGCAGTGACACTGTTTTTGCAAGAAAGTGTTAAGCTATATCAAGTAAATAAGTGTTTTGATTTTAGCAATGAAGAACAAACCTGTGACTTTGTGCAATCATTGTAGTGTGACTGGTGAGAAGCAAACCTAGGGAAAATAATAAGTATCAATCTTGTCTGACAGACCACACAATATAGCTTTCTGATTATATTTTGTCTAGATATAGTTTAGTTATTCATACTAAAATCCTTACTGGAAGGTAGTCCCGTGCATCCACAGCTCATGTGTCAGATATGTAGGTGCCTACAGAGTGTGAAGGGGCTTTCTAATAATGGCCAGACAGTGTTGCCGAAATGGTGAACTAAATTGCTTTGTGGGAATTGGCTGATGTAGCTGCCTGGCCACTCTCCATCATGTAGGAAAAGTCATGGCAGCCAGGCAAAGTCCCCAGTGACTGGAGAAAAGGGAAAATCCTCCTGAAAGCTATATCAAGACATATGAATGCAAGGGAGATGATTTGAAACAGCCAACATGGCTTCACCAAGGCAAAACCTGACTGAATTAGCCTGACTAGTCTGGTGGTTATCTAAGATAGAGTGACTCCATCAGTGGACAAGGTAAGAGCTACGGACATCATTTACCTGGACTTCTATACAGGCTTTGATACGGCCTCCCACAACATTCTTGGTGCTAAATTGTTGAGAGGCAGGTTTGATGGATGGTCACATCCAGCTACAGTCAATGACTCAACATCCAAGTGGAAACCAGTAATGAGTGGTGTCCTTTAAGGGTCTGTTCTGGCACCAATACAATTTAGTATCTTCATTAATAACACAGACAGCTGGAGAGAGTGCATCATCAGCATGTTTGCAGCTGACACCAAGCTGAGTGCTGCAGTCAACTTGCTAGAAGGAAGGGATGCCTTCCAGAGAAACCTGGAGAAGTTTGAGAGGTGGGTCCATGTCAACCTCATGAAATTCAACAAGGCCAAGTGCAAGGTCCTGCACCTGGGTCAGGGTGATCTCCAATACTATTACAGGCTGGGGGATGAAGGGATGGAGAGCAGCCCTGCAGAGAAGGACTTGGTGATACTGGTGGATGAAAACTCGGTCGTAAGCTGTCCCTGTGCTTGTGGTCCAGAAGGACAATTGCATCCTGGGCTTCATAAAAGGAAATGTGGCCAGCAGGCTGAGGAAGGGAATTCTCCCATCTCTCATGGAACCCCCACCTGGAGTATTGCATCCAGTTCTGGGGTCCCCAGCACAAAGAAGACAGAAATGTGTTGGAGTGGACCCAAAGGAGGGTGACACCTCCACCTTTCCCTTTGGAGACCGAGTGTTCAAGAAGAGTCACAGCATCCAAATCACCGGTATGTGATGATGTCCCCCCCACCAGGAGCTGGTCTCCTGAGGAAGGGTTCAGAGAGCAAGAGTCTTTGCATTTGGGCACTGGCCTTTCAGAAACCTTGCAGCGACAGCAAGATGTGTCAGATGTAGCTAAAGTAGCAATTTCAGGGTGAAGGCTAATTTCTTGCATTTTTGAGGCAGCCCAAACTAATAACCCATGATGACAGAATAATAAAAAGGCCAATCATTTCAGCCTACCGAGGTCTTGGAATTGCCCAGGGTGAAGTCCAGCATCACTGCCAGGTTGTTGTTTGTGTTTGTCCCTTACTTTTATTCCCTTAAATGTTGGGCTTTTTTTTAAAGGTACTTTCACCTTCTTTTTGCCATGTGTAACAGTAGGGATTTATGCAATAATTTTAGAAATATTGTTAGGGTAGAAATATTAGTGTTTAAAATAAAATAAAAAAGCTATTAGCTAATACATAATAAATCCACAAACTATTATGTTGTCTCTTCTTCATGGCCGTTTAATTTTGTATGCACATAACCAATGTTTTACTAACAGTACCAAGGGTTTCATATGTAAGACATTATTCACAGTATGTTTCCTGTTATTTTGCATAGCATTATTCTTTGTGAAAATAATGTTTTGGCCTCAGGAGAAATATTGCAATTGAACACCAAGCAATATGTTTTTGGTATGGGGCCATGGTTGTACGATTTAACTTTTTCCTTTTTTATTTTTTTCCTTCAAATTACCTCAATGATCAAGACAACAGAGCCAGGATACAAATGTAAAGAGGTGGTAAAAGAAGGATATAATTTCACTGTTTAATTTGCAAATAAAATGTGCTAAGGGAAATGAGAGAGGAAACTGCCCCTTTCTGACCAGCATGGTTATACCCGCACTCCATAAATGCTGCTGGAAATGGGATTACATACCTCTAATATACATATTTATTTTTGGCAATAGGTGGGCTGAGCCAAAATTATTGCTATTAAGTTGATTGAAATGTTGAGGATTAGCACAAGGAATAAAAATTAAACTAATTTAAACTATATGCTGTATTTTTTGCCAACAGACTATGTCATGTCATTGCAAAGGCGTGATTCATCATGTTCTATTCCAGTTTCCCCATGTAGCAAAATGGATCATAATTAGCACTAATGACAATGTTAAATCCAGTAATTTGAGTGACTGCTAATAAAAAGTATCCAACCCACAGAAATCTATACCGTTACCTTTTCAAGATTATATATAGGCTCATCTATAATATGAGCAAACAAGCAAAGTTTCACCTTAAATTGAGCTGAAAAAAGACCTGCCAGGGAAGTCATAAAACAAGAACACGTTTTTTAGAAATGAAATCTTTCCACGTGCAACATTTCAGATGTAAAGCTCAAAGCATCTTCTGTGGGATACAGAATGTCCCAAATAATTTTAGATGAATCTCCATGCATTCCCATCCTTGCTGCTTAAGTGCATCACCTTGTTCCTATTTCCTTTGTGGAAGTCACACTCGTTTAGATGAGCAGAAATCATTCCCAGGGAAGTTAATGGGAATTATTCATATCTCTCAATATCCAGCCTGAGTAGAATGCAAATACTTACTAGTCATATATAGGTTCTAGGATGCCATTCTGCTAATGTTGGTGTAATCCTAACTATGCTAAATACAGTTTTCAGTATTTTTGTAAACTTAAATATCCCTAAGAAAACCTCATTTTCTGCTTTGTATGCTTGGATTTTTTAAATTTTAAAATTTTTTCACTATGAGGAGACGAAGTCAAGTTCAAACCTTTGGTCACCACAAGCTTCTGCTCAAATGATGCAGCAGAAGAAGCAGAAATGAAGTTTTCTGTGGCTCCTTTCATCCTGCTAGTGATCTCCTGGAAAGCCACCTTGAGTTTGCAGGAGTCATTTAATCTTGAGATCTTCTGGCTCAGAATGCCCATTAGTAGAAGTTGTGTCATTATAGACTCTGGGAGAAGGTCATCTCTTCACTAGAAAACACACCAAGAACTGATAACATTACTTATACCTCAGAAAACCACTTTATAGGAAAAAAAAAATGGTTATAATTAATTTGGAATCATAAGCTGTATGTCTTTATGAACAACACCATGCTTTTGGGGCTTCTTCAGTCATATCCGGCATTCATTTTGTCCTGGATATGGTATTTCCCCTCAAAGTTTGCAGTTGGACTTTAGAGCATTTTCAAGCTGGCTGCGGAGCGTAGGCTGTACAGTCGTGTGGTGTCCCTGCTCAAACATCTCCATCCCGGGAGCAAAATCACTTCATGCTGTAGTTGTGAAGCAGCACGTCGGAGGTTCATGGGAAAGACTGGAAGGTGCAAAAGTCAACAGTTACCCTTTGTTTACTAAATAAGGAAACATCAGGCATTAGGGAATAGTATAAATAGGTCTTCATATGACAAAAGTGGGTAATATTCCTATGAAATCAACTCTGAAATAGATATTTTTCAGAAGATAATGTAAGAAATAGTATACAGTCATCTACAAATAATTGATTGAAAAATGCTTAATGTATATGAGGTAATTAATATGTGCTTTTTAATGATCAGAATTAAAATTGCCTTGCCATGGACTTGAATGCAAGCAGTGAAGGGCTTTTGGCCAGGCTCTTTCGAGTAACTCCCGGCCTTCCTGCTTGGACCATCATTTAAGTAATAAGGTTTGCTGGAAGGTGATTCCCAGAGTCACTGAAAACAAAGTGTGTCAACTTCACTTGCTTGTGCTTGACTGAGGAGTGATTCACACTTCCCAAATCTGAATTTTCATATGGTAGAATTTGCCAATCTGTTTTGAAATTGCTCCTGGAAAAGCAAAGTCTGGGTTAAGGCCCACAAACTGCTCGAACCCTGGAGCTTTCCTTGCATTCTTTCTCATGTGGTTCCCCAGGAACATGTGGTATCAACAATATATAATTTTCAGCATACATCTCTAGACAATTAATAACTTGCAAAGACAAAACACAATTTCAAACTCAAAATGAGCGTTCAACAGTAGGAACTGCAGGTAGTTAGATGTGACCAGAATATATGCCTTTGAGCTCAATACCAAGAAAATAAAGGGCAAAAGGATATTAACTTTCTTAAGATTTTGTCTTCTAATATTTGTCTTCTAATTACAACTTTGACACACATCCTGTCTTTGTACAGGAGCCAAAAAAGTCGCTCAAAAGGGAAAATGGAACTTCTAATGAGGAGGAATGTGTAACAGCTGAGGATAAATAAACTAATCAAACTGGATAAAAAGTGTTGGAGAACTTCCTGCGCAACTATAGGAATCCATAGACTATTGGAAGGAAGTGAATGAGTTGAGATGGCAAATATACCACACAATTAACTGCAACAAAAAATAGGGAAGGATTTGGCAAAGGCTGTAAAACCAAGAAGAAAGCTTTGTTTTGTTTAGTTTTTTTCCTATTGTACTAGTCTTTGGTTTCTAGTTACTCCATTTGGTATTAAGTTCCTAAATTATTGCCTTGTACCTTTTTAATACCAGAGAATAAAAGTATGTTGGAGAGTTTTTTACATCACATATCATATGCCTTAAGTATTTGTTCAAGAAATATCTAAAAAAGCTTTGAAATTACTAAAATGAATCCCATATGGTTTGTTTAAATATACTAAAAGAGGACTTTTTTCCTAATCTAAGGGAACATCTGTACTTTATAATGGTTTTGTGTGTGTGTGATATCAGGCTGGTTTTCATATAAAACTCTTAGTCCGGCATTATATTATATATTCTTTAACCGTAGTAGTGCATTTCAAATTATTTTGTTGAAATTAGCCTAAAATGGATGTCTTTCTTTTTGTTCTTTTTATGTTTGTGCTTAATTTTTTCCAATAATACTTGAAGATCAGCATGCATTAATAGCTGCAGGGCATAAAGAGACTAGAGGAAATTAGCTGTCACCCACAGCCAGCGATTCTGTGTTCTTATAAACATAAAGGACTAAATTGTCTTTTATGTTGACCATGCATGCAGATCATGTCATTTTCATTAAAAATTAGACATCATGCTTATACAGTGCAATTGTTGATGGAGATGTTTGAATTAATACGGTTTTTAAAGCAAAGACTAAGCTCCTTTTGTTTTTTTTCCTGATCAAGTTTGGATTTTATTATTGAAATATGCTATTCCTTATGAATCTTAAATTGAATATTCAGTTAATTATTTTTTCATATATTTTCTATATTTATTGTAAATATTTTGGTATTCTGCATTCACAGTTTGAAATAATTTATAAACCAGTAGAGCCTGATTTTAATAAACTTTCTATTACATCTATTTACTTTAGGTTTATTTGTTACACTCTGAGTTTTGGCCTTAGATTGATCATCAAATGTCAATTAAGTGCTCTACTCGTACAGACATACTAATAAGTTGCTGTAATCAGCCATAATTGGCTTAAGCATTCAAGTTAAGTGCCATATGATTATTTTGCTTTGAATCGAGTTGTAGCATGATTATATCTTTGTCTCCACATCACTAGTGGGATGGGACAGTGTCCCAGGGAATGTCCTCCAGCTCTGCTGTCTTCTGCTGATACTGTCACTTCCCTTGGTGTCACTCCTCCCCTCGTGTTCTCTGCCCAGCAGCTGATTACTCTGCTGGTAGTTGGTCCTTTAGAAACATCTTGTCCGAATTATCAGCCTCGTTCTCTTGTGTCTGTCTAAAAAAACATCTTTCCCACCTCAAGGTGTTGAAACACGCTCTCGTTGATCAAGCATTCTCACCAGCACAAGGTGCACTGTATTAGCTGGACTGAAAAAAGGGAAAACACATTCCTCAGTAGAGCTTTTAGTTCCGCTGTCCGTCTTTCACAGTGGGGTTTAGCTGCAGATCTCATTTAAATCTAAGTGAAGCTTTAGCTTTTAGAACTATAGAATGCTCCAGCGTTGCCAGGACTCATAAATGATTAAGCCACTTTGTTTCATGCAGAGCTCTGCAATATTCTTGGGGACATTCCACCTTGAGGTTTTGTCAATCACCGCTCATGCAACATAGATATGCATGTATAGGACTTTTGGGGAGGACAGAGTGATTTGGAGATTACATGGCAAGGCATTTACTCACAGCATCGCATTTACTGTATGCTTCCTTTCCAAAGCACACCGTGAAGCTGCTTATTCTTAACACTGCAGCAGATGATAGGATGATCTTTCATTAAAAATGTTTACAATTAGTGCAAAGTCCACCATAACATTACATATTTTTTACATGAAATAACGTCTATTAGCTGGTTAAACACAGGAATTCTTGAGATATTTTCTGAGGCAAAGGTTGCCTGTTCCTACACGACATCTGTTCCTTCTAGATTCCTGATAGGGTTTCATCAATGTCCATCATCCTCACAAGTGGCTCTTGACTTTTACTTGGTAGCATGGAGGTCATCAGAGAGCCAAAGGGACTCTCCACCCAACATCTGACCATTCTAGTGGCAGAAGTTGACTAATCAGCTGTCTTCATCAAAGCCAAGTTGCCAAGCCTGATTTGGCTCTATCGCTTGCCTCGGCACAAGTTATTGTACAGAAAGAAACAGTTACATACAACAGTTTGTGTTGTGATGAGATATCTTAACCTAAAACATTTAACATAACAATAAACAAAAACTATTATTTTTCACTCTATAGAGCACTTTTCTAATAATTATTAGTGTCTTATGTAAATAAGGACTGACGTATTTCACAGTTAATGCAGGACAAAAGAGCCCAATGACAAGCTCTCTCACCTACTGAGTGTTCACTACTGGCTAGCTCTGCCTCCTTCCCAAGCTCTTGAGAGCAGTCTGGTAAATTTTCAGAAAGGTAGGGTGGAATTTCTTTTAGAGTTGTTCATCCATATTCAGGAGTTGGAAGAAAATCAGACACTGAGGGTTTTTTTGTTGTTTTTTTTTTGCTGTATGGAAAGCCACCAAACCCTTGATGTTTACACCACACTTCTTCCTTTGGGGGAGTGAGTAGGTACAAAATATTCTTCAAGTGCTAATACTGAAGTAGCAAATGCCATAGTATAACAGAGTTCTAACAACTACACAGCCGTTGAAGGACTGACAATGCTTTTGTGTGGTTCAGACTGAATTCCTAGTGTGTCTTCAAGACCCATCTTTGAGACACGCAAGTGCTGTCACTGTAAAATGACCAGTGTTCATCAATCAGTCTGACCACAGAAAGAGGCACTGATGCCAAGAAGGAAACCTTTCAGTATTTGCAAATATTTCATAATGAGTTCTTAATTTTTGATATCTTAATAACTTTTAAATGTGAAAATGGGAGCTGTGCCAGCTTTTGAATTAAATTGGTACCTACTGAATGCACTGAAGTCAGTTCCTATTTGGCAATGCAGAGAAGGCTGTTAGAAAATATTCTGGTAAGGTGACCTGCGTGTAAACTGACATTCACCAAGCTTTAATTAGTAAAGTAAACTAAAGAAAGAAACCTTTAATATGACCAATATGATTTAATAAAATCAAATTATTTTCTTTTCTGAGCAATCTTTGAGAAGACATGCAAAACAGTGGAAAAACTAAATGTAATATATGAGAAAAGCTACCTATAATTAGAAATAAAGTTTTATCAAGGCGTTCTTTTGCAGTGCTGGGAGGTGTTTTCATTGGGAGCTGAAGATACTGGAAGTCTGAGGTCAGTGTCAGGAATGCAGAACAGCGAACTGCAAATAGCCCTGCTGTGTGAAACTGCTGTCACTGNCAGAAATCAGAGACTGCTTCTGAGTGTCTCCCTCTGCAACTGAATGCTTTCTCTCATTGGCCTTGGCCAGTTTGGAACCTGGAGGTGGCTGTGAGGATGAGAGGTGAATATCCACTAATATTTTAAAACCAGAGAATGCAGTTGTTTTTCTCTGGACCGTATTGTGTGACTTTAGTTATCTGAGATCTTTGACTGCTTAATGGGTGACTTTCAACACCAAGGTATCCATTTGTCAAACGTGTTCTGGAAATGCTTGGGATCCCAGATTAGAAATAGTTCTAACATTTAGAATTTTAGTTATAATTATAATAGAAATTATAAAAAAACCTTGAAAATGTTTTGCAACAGCAAGAAGTAATGGAGCTCTGAAAGCGAGAATCATGAGATATACCTTGAGGAACCTTGTTATTGCTACTGTTCAGGAAATTCTCCCCTACATTTGAAATTTGTCTTTTACCCACCAAAAAGGACATTTTTCACTCCTGTTTTCTCTCTGAGGAATAAAGACTGACCAATCACAAACATTTACTACTAGGGCTACTTGATACTTCCATTTTCCATCTGTGCAACCCTGACAGTTTTGAACTGCTTGAATATCAGTCTAACAGCTCTGAAGGTTCTGCAGAGTGCCTAGTTTCACCGGTGTTAAGAAATTACAGGGAAATTTCTATTTTGACATTTTTCTTGCTTTAGCAGAAAGACATTGCTTTTGGCAAGAAGGCACCCTCATACCACAGATTTAAATATTACTGTCTTTAGAAAAATCTTCCCAGTTTTCAAAAATTTCCAAACCTCTGGAAACTTAGCATGCACTGTGTCATGGGGGAAAAAATAGTTAAAGCTGAATGCTCACAGGTGGCAGGCAGTCGGATGTAGGGGCAGGGGGAGGCAAAAAGTTTTTGTTTCTTTCACACCTCTGCAGATACGTGCTGCCTACTAGCTGTAAGGGGTGGAACTCAATGATCTTTATGGTCTCTTCTAACTCTAACCATTCTGTGATTCTATGATTCTATGAATAATAGAGCCAAAAAATAAACCTTAAAGGTAGAAAAAAAAACCCACAGACAAGTGCTAGGGAGGACTTATTGTCTCAATCCATTTGGTTTCTGTAGCTGATCCTTCTCAGGTGGTTCTGTGGGAGGTCCTTCCTTGCCTTCCATTTGCCCTGTCCAAGCATGGGAAGAGATCTGGCCCTGTGAAAGTGCAGCGAAATATTCATACAAGTGATTAGGGCTAGGCAGGCTAGCAAGGACTGGCCCATTAAATCAAAATACGCAGGTCAAGTCTCACCATCCATGAAGATGAAGTGAAAGACTATTAAAAGTTCTCAGGTGAGAGCAGGCTTCTGTCCCCGCTTAGTTATGGCACTATTACCAAAAGAGAGAAAAAAGGAAAAGGAAAATCCTCTGCCAGCTGTGAGACTGGAAGCTTCTGCAATCTCACAGCCTAGTTTGGGGGAACTGTTCCCAAAGGGAAAAAGGAAATTCAGTGGTCTTTCTGCTGTAATCCTCAACCTTCCCTGCGGAGACTTCCACGGCAGTGCCCCCCAACCACCCCATGTGATGCTGCTGCTCATAACACAAGTCACTAAACAGCCATGGGAGGGTAATTATTCTCATGTACACATGACAGATCCGAGCTGGCAGCCATGACATGAGCCGCGCTATCTTGTGTCACCAATCCCCCAAGCAGGCCCTTCCTCGCTACAAAGCAATGATACTATTAAAAGGAAAAATAATAATTATAAGAAAAAAATAATAAAGATTTTTTAAAAACAGGTTTTATGTATTATTTTCTCTTTTTTTTCCTGAAAAACAAATTTCAAATTTCAGCACTTGGGTTCTAGACCTCTGAAATGTGACTGTTTTTCCTGTGCAAAACCCCATGACTGCTTTGCTTGGAGTGAGGTTGCCGCTTTTTTCTTCACTCTTTTGCAGTCGGGAGGGAGTTTATGGTCATTTGGTCCCAAGCACTGTGTCACAGAGCAGTCCTGCCTGGTGTCACAGGAGCTGACGATGCCCTGCACCTTGGGCAGAATCCACGGGGCTCCCACACACCCCGATAACACCGATCCTGACAACCTTGGAATCTCGCCCATTTTGTCCAGCTCTCCTTTTGAGGGCCAGGCCGTGGTGCCCCTGCTAATCCTCACCAGAGACAAAATGATTTTTTCATTGTAACACGTGGGAACAAAGAGCACATAAGATATTTCGGGCTGTATCCTCTTAGTTCTTGCAGAAGTACTCTGTGCAATTTATAAAAGGAAATCCAATTCTCTAAAATCTAATTATTTCATCTGTGGAATTCAGCATAACTTCCCTCTCTCCTGTCATTTATTTGGCTGGGAGATGTGTCTATTTTCTCTAGAGAGGGCTGTGTTTTTTTTAACACGGTTAGAATTTTTGAAACAGAAGTTGCAGCTTGGCATATCTCTTTTCCCATCTCTTTATGGTAATTAGAGTTAATGAAACTGTTGGGTTATACTGAGTTCTTTTTTTTTTTTTTAAACTTGTGTGGTCTACTGGAAAATAAGAGTTTATGTTACTCCAAAAATGTCATTTTACTGTTTTGATTGGTTCGGAATTACAATTTTTTTCCAGAGAAAATTCAGCCCAAAAACATGTTAATAATTATAGTAATAACAAAAAAAAAAAAAAATAAATAAAAAGAAAAAAAAGAAAACTGCTTTATTTCAGCATTAAAATTCATCTTCAGCTGCTTTGTTCTGTAATAACTAGGTCATCAGTTTAGGTGCTCCTGCTTAAAATGCATTTAGCATCCATATGTATTCCCTCACCTAGAGGCTTGATATTTTTAATGAGATTATATCAAGGAATGTGAAGACTGGAGAGTGGTAACATCATTTTAGTGTGTAATTCCCAGAACTCTGATCCATTTCAGGGAGGCAATTAAGGCTGCTGACTACAATAAATGATACTAAGAGATTATAGAGGTTTTTTTCTGCATGAATGCATAGTTTAAAAAATAATTTAGGTTTATTTAACATAAAAAACACCTCCAGAGGGGGGATTTTTTTTTTTTTTCAATTTCCATGATTGCAGGGAATATCTCTTCTGTCATTTATCTGTAAGGATCTGTGCTGTATTCTTACAATAAAGGATAACTCTGAGATAGTTAAAATAGGTGTGTTCTAATTTTATGTGATTTCCTTTGTGCTGCTCATTTCAAAACGTCCACTTAGTACTGGAGCAACTGAGGGCCAGTGGTACGGGTTTGGCAGGGGGGAAGCCTGATTTTATTTGGTTTGGGTTTGTTGGGGTTTTTTTGTTTGTTTTCATTTTATTTTTTCCTCTATTTCAGGCCAATAATCCAAAGTAGCGTTTAGATCAAAAGCTTCATGGGGATTAACCCTTCTCCTGTTACTGCTGACCACAAAACCTACATTCAGAAGAATACAGAGGAATTGCTAAAAACAAATACGCTGGAATCAAAAGTTTGTTGTCTTGAAGAGTTAATTCTGGCAGAGAGGTGACCTTTATCCCCACATACTCACTCATTTTTTTTTTTTATCAAACCTCTCCAAAGGGACTCATCATATGCGGGGCTCTATGAAGAGAAAAAGAAGAGCATTGTCCTTATCACCTCCTTCCAGAAAGTGGCAGAGTAATAGGACTTTGTAAGGCGAAATGAAGCCCAGTCTGATGGCTGCTGATTAAAAATTGACTCTGCCACATCAAAGAAGAGTTGAAGGTGAAAATGATGATCACTTCCCTCTCCCAGGGACCCTGCACCATTTCTTTTATTCAACCTTGAAAGGTTCTTTCTGAATAAGATAATATCCCTCGAGTCCATTCTGGCTGGGCGGCATGGGAAAATGTAGATCAGTATGCCTATTCTCTATGAAAAAATGGGATTTTGTTAATGACATAGCACTCTAAAGTGATGGCTTGTATGTGGTAAATGCTGAGAAATTAATTATAAAATGCCTCTTAGACTACAGATCAAATTAATTGCTAGTATACATCTACTAAAAAGACCACTGTAAACCTGGACTGCATTTCCTGCCTCCTGGCTGGCGATTTCTGTTCTGAAGCGCGCTGTAGCTTGCACTGCCTTCTCTGCTCTCACATCCTGCAGAGCAAAATTTTTAGTTGAGGTGCTGCCAGTGAAACGGGGTCATGGAAAATTTTATGAGTGGGCTAAGGCACACGACTGTCAATTTTTTGATAGAGATACAGAGGAACGCAGAGAGGAAGATGCGGTCACTCGGGTATATGCCCTGTGCAGAGGGTGTGGGCAGGGAGAGTTAAAAACACACACGTCTAGGCATAGCCACAGGCGGCTGCTCAGAGGGATACACAGCTTCGACACAGCCCCTTGCACCTTATTTCCACTGGATAAAGTGTCTGGCAGGCAGGGGCAGAGAATTTACAGGGAAGCCTGTGTGAAAACTGCTCCTCTCTATTTTAGGTTCTGGGTTTGCACCCCGTGGCAGTAGTTCTGGAGCACAATGCAAACCTTCCCATTTGGGGTCCCACTTGCTCATGCAGATTGCTAAGGAGACCAAGGGGCAAAGTATAAGTTGGGAACTCGAAGATCCCAAGGGTCTCATCCAAACAAAATGATTCTATGATTCTACATTTCTGTGACCTGCTGGAGAGCAGCGTAGGGGAAAGGGACCTTGGTGTCCTGGTGGACAGCAGGATGACCATGAGCCAGCACTGTGCCCTCATGGCCAAGGAGGCCAATGGCATCCTGGGGTGTAGTAGAAGGGGGATGGTCAGTAGGTCAAGAGAGGTTCTCCTCCCGCTCTACTTTGCCCTGGTGAGACCCCATCTGGAATATTGTGGCCAGTGCCCCTCAGTTCCAGAAGGACAGGGAACTGCTGGAGAGAGTTCAGGACAGAGCCACAAAGATGATGGAGTGGAGCATCTCCCGTACAAGGAAAGGCTGAGGGAGCTGGGTCTCTTTAGCTTGGAGAGGTGACCTCATTAATGTTTATAAATATGTAAAGAGTGAGTGTCAGGAGGATGGAGCCAGGCTCTTCTCAGTGATGTCCAATGACAGAACAAGGGGCAATGGGTGTAAACTGGAACAGAGGAGGTTCCACTTCAATATGAGAAAAAACTTCTTGATGGTGAGGGTGAGGGAACACTGGCAGGGGCTGCCCAGGGAGGTGGTGGAGTCTCCTTCTCTGGAGACATTCTGAACTCACCTGGAGGCGTTCCTGTGTGACCTGCTCTGGGTGCTCTTGCTCCAGCAGGGGATTGGACTGGAGGAGCTTTCAAGGTCCCTTCCGATCCCTGAGATTCTGGGATTCCTTGAAAGCACTCAACAGACAGCACAGTGTCCCAACGCACATCATTGCAATAACAATAGCAAGAAAGGTCTGGCACGAAAAAGGGTTTGCACAAAAAACCCCGACAAATCCAATTTTACACACATACCCACCCCCCATCAGAAGCTTCCCACTGATCTGCTGCTCTCGAGGATCCAGAGAAAATGAGTAGAAATAATGCTTCCATCTGAAAACAGTGTGTTAATGCCTTGAAAAGAGTAGAATAAGCCAGTCCACGCACAAGAAAAGGCTCATCCCATGACTGGCAATGGCCACAATTTTCATGTTTACCTAATTATCTACATCTAAGTCTGTCTGTCTGATAAACGCTTTTTAAAATTAAAAAAAATAAATGTATTTTCTGCAATAGGGTAATGTATACACGGAATGCTATAGCATGTAAAAGCTTTAGCTGTATGTATGTTTGACATGTATGAATTACACAGTGAAACATAAGTTATTTATTCATGCTGATGAATGACACAAATATCATCCTGTTGAGATTGGTGCAATTAGAACAAACAAGTGATTATGTCAGAACAATGGAAATAACATGGTAATGACATCAAAACAGTGAGAATAACAATAACACCCTCCCCTCATCAATGTCATCCGTGTCTTCTGCTATTTCTTAGAAGAAAGGATTTTACTAAGATGTTGTTAGCTCAGTGTTTCTGCTGTTTTTATTCCCCCTGCTGTAACTATCCCCTTATCTGTTGAATACGAGGTGAAATGCATAAAAAAAGATACAAAAAATTTTTTTCTTCCTTTTTCCAGTGGGCTTTATTACAGAAGGTATCCAATTTGAACAATGCAGAGAATAAAGTACAATAGTGAGAATTAATGATCAAGAGCTTGTTTATTACAAATTAAATTTGCTGTACAAAGATAATGATTTTTACCTTAGTGAGTTCCCATCGTCTTAATAATCGTTACTGTAATGAATATGAGCTCACAGTCTTAAAAACACCTTCTCCCCCTTCCTAATTTAATCAACATTTTAACATGTTCAGATGTCCTAATCACCCAGGGCTACGTTATTAGCATGGTACTTACTTTAAACAGCTCCTCTAAAAATGATTGAATGAGAGAAAACAATTTATACAAGTGCTACCTTTAATAAGAACAGAAAAGCCAGCGTAGCTTGTTTGCCTCATTAAGACTAACTTTTGATCTTCAAGTTTTATAAATAGAATATACATCGCCCGGTCCAACAGTCTCTCATGTCGGCGCAAGTCCCGCCAACGCTAATGGGGAGTCGCACGCGTGTGTTGGGGGAGAACGGACCACGTCGAGCTAGTTATAAAAGCAACAGCTATTTAATAAGACCCCTGTTAGATCAAGAAAGAAGTAAGATCCTTTGTCAGGTTATTATGGTTCTGTGACACACCACGTGCAGTGGCTTCCAAACCTGGTTGTGGCTAATGAGCGTGCCCGTCCCTGTGAGCTCGCTGATGACGCGGGGGCTGCAGATGGGTGGGTTTACAGGGGTGCTCCCCCTCACCCCCCCAACCCTTAGACCTGCAGCCCTTTTATCACTGGAGACACCTGAGAGGGCGCTGATAAGGAGGACTGAAGAATGCCTTAAGCTATCAGCTGGCAGGTTGACTTTTGAAATTCAAGCTTTTTTAAAATAGGGGCTGTGAGGCAATTTTCCTGAGGAATCAATTGGGACTGCCTCAAAAGTCCATGTGGGGTGGAAGTACACCCAGCCATGGGACACTCTTTCTTTAAATAAGTCAAATAATAACAGCAACAGTAATTAAGCAACGAGTTCTTACAAAGTGAAACATTTTATCTAACTTCTGGCATGCCTTTGCCATTTCTGATGTTTTTAGGACTAAGAACACTCCAGCAATGCTGTGTTATTGTGGGTTTTGGATAGATGGCCCAGCCCACCAATTTGGGCAGGCAATTCTTTGAAGACAGAAAGTCGTTCAGGACTTTACCAGGGTCGGCTCTGTTTTCAGGAAGAAAGTTGCTCAATATCCATGTAAAGGAAAGTTTATATTCCTGTATAATTAATCCCTTGAGCTCTGAGGAAGAGTTTGTACTGAGTTAATTCTATTTCTGGGAAGAAGGTAACCCCACTGCCCTCTCACTTTGGCTGTTTGGTTGTAGGGTGGGGTTTTTTTGTTGGAAAATATATGTTGCAAATATTTCTTTTGAAAATGTATTACAGAACATACACATTTTCAGACCATCTAGCATTTTATCTTGAGGATGCAATAAAAATGCAGTTATTTTGATACAACTTCATTTCAGTGGAAAGACTCTACTGACCTTAGTGGCTGGGGGGTGGCTATTTGGAAGACATAAAAAGTTCTCATTTTATGGGTTATAAACAAATAAAGGTGACAGCCTCCCTCTATCTAAGCAAGGACTCGTACAGTGGAACACACTGCATTTACCCCTTAAACTGTTAAATTAGGATCCCTTAATACTTTGGTAGTTTCTCTTCTAAACTGGGCCATTTTATCAAGGAAATGGGAGCCTAGGTTTTCCTACTCCTTTTATTTTCATTACTGCCTGTGTCTTAGGATTCCATTGTAATTCATCCCTCTGTACAGCGCTTGTCGCAGCGCATTGAAGTACCTGCCGTATCCCTCCCCCCCCTGCTCTCTTCCTTTGCTCCAAGGAGAGCAGGAGTCGGGAAGGAGCAGTGAGATGAGCTGAGCTGAGCCCATGTTGAAGATGTTAAGCAGAAGGTCCTTAGTGAGCCAGTGAAACGTATGAGTCTACAGGCTGAGCAGGCCCTCGGGGAACCAGCAAACACACGAAGGGTTAATATTTAAATAGACTACAGAGGTTCAATGTGTATAACATCATTTATGTTATATAAGAAGGCGGATTGCAGACCCTGCTCCTCTGCAGCTCCATTGCATTTGTCTGCCAAGTACCTTGTCAGCCTTACTTCATCGTCAATTATTCATTTGCATTTTATTTGACTTTTTTCTCCAAATTGCTAAAATCAAATTTGGCTATTTGCTGAAATGATCAATTGTTACATTAAAAGCAATTTGATTCACAGATTGTCTTGTTCTCAAGTTAAAAAAAAAGAAAAAGTAAATTAAATACCACAAAGTTGTGTTTTCTTTAATCGCTGCTTTGGGCCAGGGAATGGTGCGGTTCTCATGAGATTTGCAGCTTTTTATAAACGCAAGCAAAACTGCCTGACATCTGCCATAGAGACCAAATGGCTGAGTTGGGTACCTACAAGACCAGAACACTTGGCTGCACACTTGTAAGGACTTCCTAGGCTGGTTGGCTTGTCTAACTCATCGTGAGACTGCCACTGACTATGGAGAGTGTGTAGATACATCGGTGGCCACCCATTGTAAATTCATGTTGAAGATGGAACAGTTAGGCCCTGTGCTCCTGAAACCATCTTTGTGCTGGAATATTGACTTTTCAGCAGATAATTTTGAATTAATATTCAGAAACGTGCTGAGAACACAGGCATTTCTAAATGTTGGACACCTTTGACTCTCTCAAACAGGTTCCTTAAAAGATTATCCATCAACTTTTGATAATCATAGAATCATTTTGATTGGAAGAGCCCCTTGGGATCATCAAGTCCAACCATAATTCTTACAGGACAGCTTTAAGAAGACCATCAAATAGTCTCACTTTTATTTACCATATCAGAATTTGCTGCTATGGTTGGCTCTCACTGTGGTAAGCTCCACGATCTGAGTAATATCAGCAAACTCATTGCAACCTCGGCAAGACATCACTGTCCTGGGAATTATAAACAAAATGCCACCTTGTTTACAGGACTTCTGAAGAACTTGTCAGTTTTTCTGAAGATGGGCATTTTTCCATGAAGATGGGCTGCATGTTCTCTCGTATTGCTGTGACTGATTTATTTGGAACATACGCTCTTTACAGCCCTATAACTTTGAGAGCAAAGCCCATGCACAATCTGTGCAGGCGTGTAGAAAAAAGGCCTGGACGTGGCAGATCTCTCCTGCAGAAGGTACAGGCAAAAATGTGTTAGAAGAAGAGCTTTATGAAAAAAATAAACTAGCTTCAGACATCTGTGTACATTGCATATGCCTGAACTCACTGCAAAAATAGAAAAGAATCAGAGGTCTAAATGTTTTTATTGAATATAGGCAGCTGGGAAGAAGTTAGGTCTTTTATTTCCACTTGTACTTTTATTTATGTACATTTATGTTTTCATTTCATTAGCAGGTACCACTAAATTCCATATAACTGCATGGATAGCAGGGAATATAGCCTTTACAGAATCAGCCCTAGAGCAGTAAATTAAATGTATGCATGATATCAAAATAGACAAGACTCTCAACTGCAGCTGTACAAGTGGGTTTCGTTTTGGTTTTCCCCAAGTTAAAATGGTTGAAAAACTAAATCGGTGTCTCCATTGGCAGCAAGAGGTCTCCTACTCTATTTAGATAGACTTTGGCACTCAAGCATCAAGCATGGGCCTGTCAGAAGCTGAAGCTCGGGACTCACCTCCCAGAGACAGCGCGGTGTAGGCAGCCTGAGAAATCGCGGAGCTGTCCCTCAGCTACGGAACAGCACTCTCGGCAAGGCCGGGACACTTCTGGCTGCTGTGGGGATCGTTGTCACCATGTCTCATAGAATCATAGGATCATTTTGGTTGCAAAAGACCCTTGGGATCATCGAGTCCAACCATCAGCCCCACTCTACAAAGTTCTCCCCTACACCAGATCCCTCAACACCACATCTCATCTACTCTTAAACACATTCAGGGATGGTGACTCCACCCTCTCCCTGGGCAGCCCATTCCAGGCTCTGACCACTCTTGCTGGGAAGAATTCTTTCCTAATGTTCCAAATGATAATTGCCATCATCCAAGGTGAAGGCTATCCTGTTCTCAGCTGCCTTCACCAGAGGCTGGAGCAGAAGCCACAGAACAACCCCATTGTGTAAGAAACCCCAGATCCCTGTGCACAACAGAAACTCTTTCACAGGCTGATTGCCCTCCTCTCCATCAGCACAGACTGCTCAACAAACTGCAACTGCCCCTGCAGGTGTACTTTGGAAAAATGTCTGTCTTTTGGGGTGGTTTCTGTTGTTGTTGGGTTGTTTGGGTTTTTTCCTGGGTGGGGGTGTCTGTCCCTTGATGATGTGGCTCTCTTCAAAGGCCAGTTTTGAATTAATCACTCCATTTCCAAAACCAGTTCCCTTTTAATTTCAGGGTAAGAATATTTAACCCAGACAGATAATCCATGCTGTAACAAAATGCTCTGAAAGTATAAAAAGGCTGTGAAAATAAATTTTCTGCAGCCAACGTTATTTTTTCTTCTTTTTTTTTTTTTACCATAAATTACGTTCTTTAATAAATAATTTACTGCCATGCGGTTTCACCCTCACATAACAAATTTGTCAGCGAGGACCCCATGCCAGGCCAACACAGCCATAAAAGCTGTGTCTCAACTTGTCTGCATTGTGTTTTCCAGCCCGGTTCCGCCGCTCGCCCCGGCAGCCTGCACAGCCCTGAATAGTGTGAATGCATTTAATTACAATCTGACATGTGTATTCCTGAGAAACAAAAGGCTGTGAACTGAGGGTGATGATTAACTGTTCTACCAGATAATTGCTTAAACTACTACTTATATTATGCTGCATTATCTCTTTTGAACAAAGTGATTATTGGCCCTTTGTGTAGCGATTATACAATGTAAGTGCAATCTTGCTGTTTTAAATGTAAGAGTTTATGTTTAATGTACTTTTATTCATAATGAGGGGTGCAACTTTAGATTTTCTTTAAAGGATTATTCTCACAACAACAAAAAAAAAAAAAAAGAAAGAAAAAGAAAAGCAAAAGCGTGCCTCAATTTCTCAAATTGGGCCAAGATGGAGTCTTCTTGGGGGAATTTAATGCCGGGAAAAGGAACATCCTCAGTTTCTTCTGAGAAGATCCATTGCTAGACAACTGCTGCAAAGTCCAGGGACCTTCTAGTAAAATAGGTAGAGCACCCATTTTTACAAAGAGGGAGAAGAAGATACAGGAAGTAAAGGTTATTAAGAATACAGGTGCTCAAGGAGAATGTCAAGTAAGGGCAATAGCAACAGGTTCTGATATTCAAAGTAAATTTAATCGACATAAAAAATATCTGGTCTTTTCCCCCTCTTACAAATTTATTTTATTTTTGAGGAAAAAAGGTATACCTAAAGACTGCAACCCCCTCCCTGGGCAGGCTGTTCCAATGCCTGACCACCCTCTAAGTAAAGTCATTCTTCCTAAGATCCAGTCTGAACCTCCCCTGCCACAACTTCAGACCATTTCCTCTGGTCCTGCCATTATTCCCTTGTGAGAAGAGGTCAACACCCACCTCTCTACACCTTCCTTTCAGAACGTTGTAGAGGGCAAGGAAGAGAATGTAGAGGGCAATGAAGCTGATGCCTTTTCATTTTCAACACCTCCATAGTGCAAAAGAAACCTCAAATTACCTACAATGAGTATAGATATTGAGACACCACATAGAAAAGAGTGAAATTAGCAACAGTGACCACAGCATTTATACAATGTGCAGGTCTTCCTGCTTTTCCTGGAAGAAAGCATGGTACTGTCTTCAAAAGCTCATGGGCATGAAGAGAAAGAGATCCTCTTGGAGCTGTGGGAAGCCAGGCAGTATTCCATATCTGAGAAAACCTTTCTTAGTCATTTGTTATCTCCCATTGTTCCAGACATTCCTAGATGACCAGCAACCACTATGGATGCTTTTGAATCTAAGCTGTCAACAAAAAAGGGGTCCTGTGGGAAAAAGTATGCAATGAAGACACACTATACAACCTATATGTGATCAAGGCCAGTGCAAGAAGACATCTTCCCTAGACTTTTCCTCCTTACACCATTCTCCACTGCTACCCCCGGTAACCTGAAAATTAATTACATCCATGACAGGTTATCAACCACCATCCACAGTCCCGACCTTCCCTGTTTTTCTTGGTATTTTACAGACAGACACTATTTTAGGTGGCATTCCACTCCATCCACAGATGTTGCTCAAACACACCCATCTATTTTCTCTTTAGGAACTCCTCACTCCATTTATCACATCACGCCCGCCAAAGAGAACTTACCTTCCCTCCCAAGTAACTGTACCTGGTGCAGATACTCCCCAGCCCAGCACTCTCCCTGTAGACTAAGAAGATCCTAAATGTGCCCTGATGGGTACCACAAGCTCTGTGGAGACAGACACTGGGTACTGTGCTCCAAGGACACATGATTATATGTCGCAAGAGCAAGTCAAAGGCTGAAGGCACTATTTCACAATCAAGATACCTTTTTGATCCCATGGGCGGTATGATTACTCAGCTACACACTGGTAGAAAAATCAACCACTACTCATTAATTTTATTGCACTTTTCCATTATATTTTTCTGAAAATGAGGTGCGTAAATCTTGTCTGTGCTATACCCTGCCTTGTAGTTTTACCATTGAGATCCCTATTAATATTTGTTAACACATTAAACAGCAGTAATGAGTACTTCTAGAAAGCACACGGCAAAGGAAAGGAAGATCTGCAAAAAGATTAGAAGTGAGAAGAGAGAAAAGAGAATAATGACTGCAGTTATAACAAACTGTCCCTGACCTTAAACTCTCCAGTTTTCAGGTTCTTTTGAGCCTTCAAATTGTGTTACACTCTGTGGTGTTTTTGGTTCTATAGATGAAAATCCAGATGTGCGCCACCAGTTGTGTGCAGTTATCGTTACTGCCTGTCCAAAACTCCAGGCTGAATCCTTTTTTACTCGTGGTCAAATAAGTTTTTGTAAAAATACAGACATATATTTTTACAGGTAGCAAAATTTCTGTCTTCTCCGAAACACATTTTTTTGTCTTGTTCATATTTCCTTAGATGTTTCATCCACATCCAGTCTTCCAGAGAGCTTCAAAATGAAGATAATCTAGGAAGACTTAACCTCACATTACTATCTGGTTAATTCCTTCCCTTCTTTGTGTACACCTTTCCAAAAAGTAGTTGCAGCCAGAGTCAGCAAACTTAAAGTTGGAAGGAGCAGAACTGCCATGCTCATTGCTAAATATTGATGGTTAGCATTCTCGCATCTATCGATTAAAAAAGAAATAAAAATCATAAATATATATATCTTTGGCTTGATTTCACCTCAAAAAGTGTACACAGCACTGTTATTTCTCTTTTGCATATATAATCCTCTCTAATTACAACAAATCCCCCTCACATTACAATGAAAAGGTCTCTAAAGAGGACCTGAAGATAGAATTTGACTGGTTTTATTTTCCTAACGGAGAAAATTGACTTCCAAAAGGTTTTGAACGTAGTTGTTGTGTTAGAGGCCAAATCTTTGCTAGTAATGCATACTTTGTAGAGGAGAAACTGTGGAGAGGGGAAACTAATTAAAGCTGGGTTTAGACTGGTGGTCTGGATAAGGAGGACCCTTGAACATTAAGATTCAAAGAATGTGACACCTGAGAATGAACGTTCTGGCCAGCCATGCTCACTGGCAGCAGCCCCCGAGTCACCAGCAAGAGGACTGCTGTCAAGATGCAGAATGTTCCCTTTCATTTGACCTTTGTAGATCATATGAAAGGGCCTTATCCAGTTCTATTTATGGGGTGTAAACTGAGATACATTAACCAGAACAATTCTAATAATTTCCTCTTCTCTGGACTTTGTCAAGTTTTTTATTGATTTTTATTAAGATTACAGGTAGATGTCGATGTCTGTGACTTTTTTAATTCATATGTCCACCAAGACAGGAAAGAAGAATATAATTTCCAAGGACTGTGTCTGTCAAAGGTACATTACTCTGTATGAGCTTGAAAAGAACACTTACCTGAAGGGTCCAACAGAAGCAAAATATTAAATAAATAAAGCTTGAAGACAGGACAGATAGGCATTCTTCCTCCTGTTCTGCTGGTGGTTACTACTGTGTAGCAAAAGTAATTGAACAAACATGGTTATGTTTATGTGTCATAATGTAAGAGGGACAGAGAGATTAGTGCCATCATCTCATGGGTTCACATGAAAGTATTTAACTGTAGGTCTTTTTCTGGGCTTTTTGTGATGTCACTGGGGTCCTACAATCAAGATAACTTTTCCTTGGTTGTGGGGATTGTGTTTGTTCATGTGTGTGTGTGTGTGTCTGTATGTGTACATTCCAAACATCCCAGAAATCATGAGAATTGTGTTTCAAGCCCTTGGAGTGGTGGTTTGGACATGAAGACACCAATCATATATACTTTGTCACTGGGAGCGTGACATGGAAGTGTGCAGGGGTTTTGAAGGGTTCAGAGCACGCTGGGTAGTGTTGGGGGGGTGAAGGAAGTCTGACCTGGCACAGTTTTGTCCATACTGTTTACTGGGAATGGCCTTTTATGCATATTATAGAAGGGACCTTCAAGATCATCTAGTTCCAACCCCCTGCCCTGGGCAGGGACACCTCCCACCAGACTAGATTGGTCCAAGTCCCATCCAGCCTGGCCTTGAATCCCTCCAGGGATGGAGCATCCACAGCTTCTCTGGGCAACCTGGGCCAGGGTCTCACCACCCTCATAGGAAATAGTTTCTTTCTAGTATCTAATCTCAATCTTCCCTCTTCCAATTTAAAGCCATTACCCCTTGTCCTGTTCATGGCCTCCACTGGACCCATTCCAATAGGTCCATGTCCTTTCTAAGTTGAGGACTCCAGAGCTGAACCCTGTGCTCCAGGTGGGGTCTCACAAGTGGAGAATCACCTCCTGTGGCCTGCTGGCCACTCTTTTTTAGATCATCCACACAAACCCTGCCCTGGCATTAATTCAGCAACTGCAGGTTGAGATGGGCCAAAGCCCTGCCAGGGGAAGTGCGAAGAGTTGAGCGGTCACTGGGCCATCACTGCTCCAGCCCCCAAGCTCTCTCTCCAGCTCTCTTGCCTTTAGCAAAACACTATAGACAGTCTGGCCACTTCTCAAAAGCTGCTGCTCTACAGCAGTTTAACTAAAAACTGGGATGTACCTTGAACATGTGATAAGATGGGGAGCTATCTGAATGTCCGAGAAGATGTTGCTGCTAAATATGAGAGGGATGTAAGTCAGAACCTGCAGTGACTGCAATATAATTTTAACACCAAAGAGAGCTACCTTTAAAGATAAGTAAGACAGTCGTCTCCCCCCCTGTAGAGTCTGAGATGTCAGAGGAAGATTATTCACTGACAAGAATTGTTTCCCATCAAAAGTTTGGAAATTTGCAAAAGTAACTAATCTGATTCTCCTAGCTTTTTATTGGGAGCGTTAGAGAATTTATGAAAAGAGTATCAAAAGCTATTGTTCTTTATCTTGAAAAAATCCCTAACTTCCAGTATTTATCCTTGTTTATTAAAAAAAAAACACACCCATGCTTTAAATATTAAATATTTTTGATATTACAGCTAAAACACCCACACTTTAAATATTAAATATTTTTAATATTACAGTGATTTTAAAATATTTGGATAATTTGTTGTTGCTGTTTGAGATGCATTGAAGGTGGTTTGAATTACTTTAGTAGATGTGGATTTATTTACTCCCAAAGCTACTGGAAGCTGTGACAAAACCTTCCCATGGGTCAGTATTTTGTGTCAAAGCAGTTTAACCAATGGCTCTGTGAGGACACACAACTGCTGCTCCGTCTATAGAAAATCCATAGAATATTTCCTTATTAATAACTAAACTGGCAAAGATTGTTCTCTGGCTCTTAGGAGAACTGCTATACGAAATCAAAGAGCTCCATGGATGTTAGAGGGCTGTGAAGAACACTCAGGCTTCACCAAAATGCTTTTAACTGTTAATAATGAAGGAATTAAGATAGACTGGGTCACAAAGTCAAGAAAAAGTATGCAAAAATAAAAGATCTGCAAAAGTAAAACGTGATGGAAGCCAAATAGGAGGGAAAATGTTACAGATGGATAACACATATGTAACATAAAGTTTCCATTGCAGCCTTTTGACAGACAGTATGCATAAAACATTCTCGTCCCCAGTGAAAAAGTGAAATTCAGGGTATCCTTATTTGATGTTTTTTCAGTATATCTGGCTATAAAAACATCAAATGAAGTTAATGCATCATTTGATGTTTTTAACATTACAGCAATCACTAAGAAATGTTACATCAAGCTTTATTCATTTTATTACTTTATTAATTTATAAAGGGCCCATCTTTGGGACTCATAGATGACAGAATCTTTGGGTCTGAATGAAAAAAAAAGGAGTCAAAGTGAGGTCAAGGCCTAAAGAGACCACTGAAAAAAAAACCCAAAAATGTGTAAAAATTGATTTCTAAACAAGGAGATTTTTTAGAAAAATTGGAAGAGAAACTCAAATATCGTTCAGTGGTTCCTACCAATAAAGCTTGCACTCCAGCTGTAAAGTATCCAGAGGATATTGTGGTCATTCTCCAAACAGAAATATTTGCCTGAAATGTGCAGAAACTTAACTAGAAGAATTTTAGGTCAGGAAAAAAAGAGCAGCAAAAAACCAACCAAACAGACGAACAAAACAAAACAAAAAAAACAAACCAAACCAAACCAACCAAACAAAAAACCAAACCAAACCAAACCAACCAAACAAAAAACCCCAAACATCCCAAACTAGCCTGCTCATTTCCACTCTTTCTTAGGAACAAAGACATTTGTTCAAATACCACAAAGCGTGTATGTGCACACGTGCCTACTAGCACACAGACACACACACTGATGTTAAAGCACCCGATGATACTGAGCTGTCAAGCACTCAGTGTGGCTGAAACAGAGACACACCATGCCCTCCTTCCAGCCTGAAGCTTTGTGCATATCCATTGTGCCGTAATCTTTAATTAGGGGTTCTGAAGAATATTGTCCTTCCCTCTTCCCCCTGCCTTTCCTCCCTGTTTCATATCCTTGACAGGTCCAGCAATGCTCTGTTTGAGGGGTCTTGTGGTACAGCTCTGCCACCAAGTAATGGAGGACTCTACCATGCATGTACCATACCTGGCCAAGTGCAAGTTGGGTGTGCAGGCAGACGAGGTGAGCTGGTGAGGAGGGAAGCACAGCATAGGGGTAGAAATCAAGATTCTGCTACTGGGTCACGACAATCCCCAGCACAGGTTGGGCAGAAAATCGATGGACAGCAGACTTGAGAAGGACTTTAGGGGGTTTTTGGATGAGAAGCTCAACATGAGCCATCAATGTGTGCTGGCATCCCAGAAAGCCAACCCCATCCTGGGCTGCATCAAAAGAAGCATGACCAGCAAGGTGAGGTGGCAGGGATTCTGCTTGTATACTCCACTTTTGGAAGCCCCCTCCTGGACTCCTGTATCCAGCTTTGGAGTCCTCAGCACATGAAGGACATGGACCTGTTGGAATGGGTACAGCAGAGGGCTATTAAAATGATCAAAGGGCTGGAGCACCTCTCCTGTGAAGACACAGTGAGAGTTGGGGTTGTACAGCCTGGATAAGGCTCTGGGGGCTATTAAAACCCCTTCTAGTCCCTCAGGGCACTCCAGGAAAGCTGGGGAAGGACTTATGATCAAGAAGGGGAGCTGTAGAATAAGGGGGAACAGTTTCAAACTGAAAGAAGGGTGATTTAATTGAAATCTCAGGAAGAAATTCTTTGGTGTGAGGGTGGTGAGAGCCTGGCCCAGGTTGCCCAGAGAAGCTGTGGCTGCCCCATCCCTGGAGGGGTTCAAGGCCAGGTTAGAGGGGGCTTGGACCTGCTGTGGTGGGAGGTGTCCCTGCCCAGGACAGGGGGTAGCACTGGATGATCCTTAAGGTCCCTTCCAATTCTAACCATCCTATGATGCTATGGTTCTATCTGTAAGCTTGGCATTAAGTTGAGCACAGGCACCAGCAGGAAAGGCTTGCTGGCCATGAGATAATAATTCCACAAATTATGTAATAACATCTGACCTGGGGGAAAAGAGCTCGTTTGCAGAAAGCTTGAAGTTGGCCGAGCCAGCCAGCTGTTTGACTCCTTTAGCTTATGTGTGTACAGTAATATGTTTATTGACACATACATTTCAACACAATACAGTGCTGAAAATATTTTCACTTATAGCTAGATGCTTGCAGGCATCAGATGAAGAAAAATTCCTCACTTGCACTTATTAAATATCAGAGAGATCATAAAAGCATTAAAGGAAGGATTATATTAAATGATGTCTTTACAAGCACAGCCATCTGAAAAACACCAATACTGATGTAATCTAACACTTAAATTTATAGTTAGACACTTAAAAACAGCCATGCACAAAGTAGTTCATCTGACATTTTTCTCAGAACAATGTGATTGTAAAAATACCATTTTAAGATATCCCTACCTTTGACAGTTTTAATCACGGTCTTAAAAATATCAAATAAAGGGTAATTCTTCATTTGCAGATATTCAGAATTGCTATAAGCATAGAAATGTCATTTAAGGATGATTCTTCATTTGAACTTTTTTTTTTTTAAATATCTGTGGTTTCTTTTTCCTTCTTTAAAACATAGTGCAAAAATTCTTTTAATGAAACTTCAAAGTTCTTAAATTCCCAAGTAAATTCCTATGTGCACCAAGGTTTCGGGAGACACCAGTTATTCTGAGTGCCTCATTTAAGCTCCATGTTGAAAACTGTTAGAGAAATGCCTGTCAAACCCAACTCCCATCCCTGAAAACAAAATATCACTAGCACATTTCAACAAGGGCTGCAAAAAAACAATTTTGAGAATCTTCTGTTCAGGCATAAACCACTGGGATGAGAATCCAGCTTCTGTGCATGGGGAAGCGAAAATGTTGAGCCCCTCCTGTTGGAGCCATTTCTTGGTTCACCTGAGCCTGTGCTGCAGAGGGAGGAGAACCCAGAACAGGCCATGAGCCCCCAGCCATGCACAACACTCACCAGCTCATCCAGACAGCTTGGCAAGAGGCAAATATACATCCGAATCCCTGCCCTGCTGCTCAGAATAACTCCGGGCCTCTCTGCAACCCTCTGGGCAGATAGTCATGGAAAGGCAGGAAACAAGGTCAGGAGCAGAGGACTGAAAGATGTCTGCCTGGAGAGAGCCAGCGCCAGGACGTACCAGGGCACACTGGGCTCTGCAGACTCACTTTTGGGGCAACTTGTGTCCAGGGGTGATTTTATACAGTTTGTGCTCACAGGACCAGCTGTAAATGGAGCCCAGTGGAGGCTTTTCCATTTGCCTCACTGATAAATACAGAGGTTTGACTTTTCATTCACATACGTGCAGACACTCTGACGAGTCAAAAGTGAAATTTCTTAAATTAAGAATTTAGAATCCATGGCTCTTTCCATTCCTTGTGTAACTTAACTATTGCATTTGTATAGCAGAGTTAATTAAAGCTCTGGAAAATTACAGTAGATGTCTGCAGTCCTACACTTTAGACACTCAACACCACCAAAACAATGCAGGATGATTCACTTCCCGACACTAAGGACAACAACAGGGATTGTGTCACATTTGACAAAGTGTTACCAAACAGTTAGGACATGCAGTTCATCAGAATAGGAATAAATGCCATCAGACACCCTGCTCAATTAAAACTACAGCGCTAATTAATGTAACTCTTACTCATGCAATCTAACTCAAATCAAATTTTGAGAGTGCTGCTGACATGCTTCAAGAATTCATTGCAAAGGGAGGGGTTTACACCGATTCTGTTTATCATATATGCTGAGGAGTTCTAAGAATAATTTTCTACAAATTTCTGCCAACAAGCTTAGGGAGAACATCAAAGCTATCTCTATGAAGGTATATCACAGCCTGCTAAAATGTAGCTTTAAACAACCTGCTTTATTAAACAAGTCTCTGAAGCCCAATCTGACTTAACCCTCTGTTGGTTCTTTCTTTGTTGGTAGGTAGAGATGAGAAGTGCACCTTGAAAGGCAGCTCTTAAATGAGGAGAAATGTCTCATTGTGTGAAGTGGGTAAACTGAATTGCTGAAGAAGTGAAAAGCACAAAAGGGTGGAGGATTTGGGAAAGACCAGAGGAAAACCGAGAACCGGTGCCCAGAACCGAAAGAGAAGTACATATCTAGTGAAATAAAAGAAAAATGCCTATTCAAATTCAGCAGAGAAAGCCATCCACTGCCCTCAAGTGGTGGAGCCGTAGCTTCTAAGGCTGAAGGCACTTTTGGTTGTTATACAGACAGAGGGAGGAACGATAGGAAGAAAATTGGAGAATGGAGAAATGTGTGTTGGCTGGCATAGACCTTACGCGTCCGGTTCTCAGAAATATTGGTGAACATTAAATGCATGGGCTTTCAGGTGACTTCTAAGTCTAACTGAATGTTTAAGAGACCTACTTCATCTTTGGAATTATTGATTCAAAGGTGGTTTGTGAATGTGGAAAAACTTACACAAAACTAAAAGTACAGTTTGATACGCTCAAGCCTGGAACCAACAGTGTTTATTTGAAATGCAAATGGAGACTTGCCACCCAGAAATGTACGTTACATTTGACATTTGTCTCTAATCAGAAGTCCCCATGAATAATGTAGTTTGATACCAATAGCCTCATTAAGCAAGATTTCCCTTAATACCCTTTCTGATTGTAATCTCTTCATTATACTTCTCTTTCTCATTGCTCCTGGCCCTACTCATCATTATCAATATGCCCAGGTCCTCAGCAGTGTTACTAATATGTATTTTACATCATATGGGCCATTTTAGATGGGAATTAATAACACTAATGCCCAGGTGTTCCTTAACTGTAAGACTTTCTAATCCTGATAATATTTTATTAGGAGCTGTAGGTATTCTGTCTCTCATGGCTGGAGTTCACCAGGTTGGGTCACGAGTGAAAATGAGTTTGATGGTTTCATCCCAGTCCCTGTTTGAGGCCATCAGGAAACAATGGCACCATTTTACATTATTGGCAGTTTCTGCTCAGAAAAGCTTTGGGACTGAAACAGTGGAGCTGCGGCAGGTCGAGAGCGAGGTGCATTGGCTGAACTTATGCAGGAGATGCTTCCTGCACAATGTCCTCCTCAGCACTCGTCCCAGACCAGGAGACCTCGCTCACAAACACCAAACGGGCACTCCAAGCTGAAGATACAAACCAGAGGTTACTATAAATCCTCTACTGTGCCCTGACTTTCTGTAAATACAATGCACCCCTTAAAAAACTGGGGGTAAGTTTTAGGAAAATAGTGGGTTACGCTGCGGGAAATGCCGATGTCCCAAAGGCAGCGAGTAACAAGAGGTTTCAATTTCAGTCAGGGATCAAGTTCCATTTATTTTCCTCTTTCATAACCACAGTAGGCATAAAATGTAGAGCCGATCCAGAGATTCCTCCATAAAGTGCTGCTGCCAGTTACCAATTTTCAATAAATCACCATTAAATTGTCCCATAATTTTTCTGCCCTTCCTTTCCCAGCACACTGATTACTCTGATGTGTTTTTTGTGATTAGAGGAAGAGTTGATCTTTGAACTCCTTAAAGCCTAAGTTGAGGGGGCCCTCCTGAAATGTAAAGAGAAACTCTGCTTTCATGGAGTGAAAGACAAAGCATCAGGTCTCCTGCTTTCCCCCCTTCTCTGAGACAGGTTTTTGTATTGATCTAATCTGACAAGCGGGGGCAAAAGGGACAGGCAGCCAAACTCCACCTTGGCAAGGAGAAGAAGATGGGGACATCCAGAGACCTCACCTACTGTGTTGTGTAGCTTTTTCTTTCCTTCTTAACCATAAAATGGGCTTGGGATTCTCAAGCCATCGTGTTCCTGACCCTACCTAATGTCTTTGAAGATTTGTGGTTGCTCTAAGCTAGGATCAGTTACAAGCCTGGAGAGAGCCAGCAACAAACTCTATTGCAGGCAAAGCCAAAATCACATCAATATTTCTGCAAACAAGTGGCTGTGATTTTTATAAACCTACCACACATCCCAACCAACCCTGTTTTCTCCCACCTACAATCAAGAAGCAACTTCAAGACTCAGTTGTCTCTAACACAAAGTTCAGTGAAAAGCAGAAAAAACCTAAAAATCAATAAAAATATTTTTAGTATCCCAAAACCAAAAACAGGCTTTCTCTTAGATCTGGGATTAGATTAGGACATGTGCTTTTCCTTGTCATTCTCAACTGATGAATCAGGGGAGATCTCATCAGGCCTCTCTGTGACCACCTCTGCCTGTGCCCACTCCCAGCCAGCAGTTCTCAGGAGTCGCCATCCCTGGGGATATTTGAAAGCTGGGCAGATGTGGAGCTGAGGGATATGGTTCAGTGATGGGTTTTGTCAGTGTTGGGTTGATGGCTGGACTCGATGATCTGAAAGGTCCCTCCGATGCAGGCAGTTCTATGATTCTGTGACTTTATAGTGGCCCCCAAGGAGGGGTCTGAAGAGCCACAGGTTTATTATTACATGAGCGTTTTATCTAATCCCTGCAAAATAATTTACCAAGGTTGGGAAGGATGGCAATGAAGCACATCCAAACTGATGACTATACAGCATTTCGGAAGACCGGTCCATTCCCATTCCAGTAACCAGCTGTATCTTGCATCAGCTTTAAAGGGACTCGAGTTCATGCATCCAGTGGAGAAGGAAGGCTTCTGGGTGGCTATGGAGGTGTGACCTTGATCCGTGTGACTCACGATGGACTCATGCAGGAATATCGGACGGTGCCTGCCAGCTTGGATTGGTTCCACACTACTTTGTCCCACCCCCATTTGGCTTCATTTCCAATTAAATATCAAACTGACCTTTTCAAGAGGAACTACTGTAAAATTTAAATAAACTTTATTGTGCTTCTTTTTACAATTAAAAAATTATAATGAGAAAAATTAATCTCTGGTGTAACTTAACTGGGTTCCTGGGCACTATGTCAGGGACAGTTTTTAGCGGAATAATTAGAACTTGAGGAGCAGATTTCTCTTCACTGCAAATGTAATAAGTAATCACCTTGAGCCAACTCTCCTGTAATATCAGCACAATTCCCATTGCAATAACTGCAGGGGAAGTTTCATGAATGTAGCAGAAGAATATCTGACATATAGAGAACACAGATAAATAGGTTTTTGTAAGGTAAAGGTGTTTACAATGTCAGGGCTAAAAAAAATACTAATTTTGTAGTCGGTGAGTTGTGAGTGATCCTGTCAGCGGGAGAGTTTGGACATTTCAGTAGCATGCTCATTAAAAGAGCTTCTCCACTCTTCAGACTTCGAGGGAATTTATTCTTTTTTTCCCACCTGGGAATGAGCCAGTTCGTTCTCGTTAGACCTTCCATTACTGGTTCCCTGGTCTCAATAAGCCTTCTCAGTACCTGCGGCCGGCAGCGTGCGAGGACCCCGGGGCCAGTAGCGAATTTGTGCCATTGAGGGGTTGGTGAGGAGAGGCTGAGGAGCTGCCTGGGCTGGTGGGGCTGTGTCTCCAGCAGGGTGACACCCTTGGATGGAAGCTCCGAGTGCGACGGGTTAGTCCCAGAGCATGATGCTATCTGTCCCCAGCCCTGATTCCTTCACCACCCTTGGCCACTGCTGCTCTGCAAGGGGAGCCCACAGGTGCTAAACTTGATGATCCACTCTCTAATTAAATTATAAAAGGACTTGAGCAAATAGTTTACAATGAATAATTTAGCTGACAAATGTCCTCTCCCCTTTTCAATTCTGGATTTTCCCTGACCAGTTCACAATTATCTTGATATTTATATATTATTTAAAAATTTATGCTGAGTATTTTCTGCAAACATCTCTATTCTAGATTCCTGAAGATTATAATTTTTCTAAAAATTGGGTTTGTAAATAGCTCATACTTGATGCTTTTTCTCCTGCAAAGATTAACACACACCGTCAAGCATCCAACACGAATAATATTTGATGTGGATTTAACGTTTCCCACCTGTCTATCTCTTCTAGATAATAATTTCAAATGCTCGAAAAAGAGACTTGAAATTGGCACATGGTTTTGAGGGGGTTTTCTGTGTTTTATTTTTTTAACCAAAGTGACAATGTTTTTCTGTGATGCCCATAGAGATGTGCTGGCTAGTCAAAATTAAAATATATTTTAAAAATTACATTTATTGATTTGCAAAAAAAAAACCACACGTGTTTTATTATGTAATGTTTCTGAATTTATAATATTTGTCTGTCAATATGTGGTTTTGGAGTTCCTCCTCTTGTTTGCCTACTGCCGTGCCTTGGGAGACAAAGGTGTCATGGAATGTATGCTAACATTCTCCAGATTTGTTTGTGACTGTAGGCATCATCACAGCATTGACAAATTCTAACTAATGAGTTATATTGCCATCAGCACACAATATTCGTGTTTATGTCTATTCCAACACTAGTTTTTCCTCATTAACTTGGAAAAGTTTGGCTTTGTTGTGGCTGGTTGTCACACTAGATCCCAAAGCAACCATCATTGGAAAAAAATACCAAACCAAAAAAGCCTCGTAATCAGTAAAATACCCTTCCACAAACTGTATGATCTGCAGGAGTTCAGTTAACATTCTGCTTAATTTAAACGGCGTGGCCCAGCCCTGCAGACTGGGTCTGCTGGTTCAGAGGAAACACCACGTTGTAGACACCAGGACGCAACTATAGCACCTGCGAACCATTGGTCATGTTCCTCAGGTCCCTCCATGTTTAAAAAGTGCTTTTTTAAATTTATTTTTAATGCATCTTCAGGTGTCTGAGAGCGGCCATTTAACACCAGCACTTAGGGCCGTGATTTCGCCTGCAACGAGCAGGAACCAGTGAGGCTCCACGGGAGCTTTTTCCTCCAAAATCTGGGCAGGATCAGGCCACAGACGTTAACAACCTGAGAGAGGGGCTGGGGCTTTCATGTTTTGTGTCTACTTAGTACATTTAGATGACTGGGGGAAATAAATCTTGAATGTCTGTACAGACAGGCTGCCGATAGCCGAGAGCCAAGGAGGATCTGGTCTCCGTACCCGATAGCCGTTCTCGGGCACTCACAGCGTGTAGGGCAGCTTCCCTTACAATGTCTGCCTTGTACCACGAAGGAGGAAAAAAAAAAAAACAAACTTATTGAAATCCAGACATTCTGAGTTAGAGAATTGAAAAACAAGCTGGTGTTATGACAGTTTTGAAATGGGTCTGCTTTTGCCAGCCAGTTATGCGCTTTAAAGGGCCTTTAGCTGATTTATGCAATTCTTGTCCCAAAACTGCTGTATTGTATTACTTCAATATTTTATCCCTAACCATTTAAAGAAGGTTTGATCTCACATCAATAGTACCCCAAAAATATTAAAATCAAAGAGATTTCTTTTCAAAGAATTTATGCAAAACAAACCCTATATTTTTCCTGATCTTAGAGATTAAAACACAAAAAAAAAAAAAGGGGGAAAATAAAAAAGAAAGAAATTACTTCTATAGCACAAACGCCAGATACTTATAGTAGCTGCTGCATATTCTAAGAGCTCAGAAGGAAAAAAGAGTTTCTTTAAATGTAAACTGCTGAAATGTTGGAGCTTTCATGAGAAAATAGCTTCTGGTCACAGAAAAAGACCAAGAATGAGGATTAGCAGAATTTAGAAGTGTTATCACTTATCTTTTTTTAATGCATTCCTTTTCACTGCCACTACTTCCAGTGAGTAAACAGAGAGCTTTTCTCTGCAGTGGGACTCTTAAAAGTACGATTTGGTAGTTTTGACTAGCGTTTTGGTCTATGCCTCAGTTCCTTTCTTCTCTTTACTTAGCTGTGCGTTACACGAGACTTTTATGAGTTCAATATGTACAGTATCTGTTGACACTTCGTATATAAACAAAAATGATTTGGTTTAGAAGCAGGGGAATTAAAGTACCCATAATGAAAAACAATTGTTCTAAAACGCTGTCAATTTAGATTGTGGAAAGAATTTCAAGGACTGATCCTGTGAAGTGCAGAGAAGCTTCCATTTTTATCGACACCACTGTTTTACAGAAGCAAATCTTAGATGAAATAACTCTTACTGTTTTTAAATATATCTTTGAGTTTCCAATTCTGAGGCTCTTTCATGATGCATGAAAATGTTATTATTTCCTTATTCACCTTAGGAGAAGATAAGGCGGAGCCAATTGGTCATTTTGAGTCACTAGTATAAGGAGCTGAAGTATGATAGTAGTTTTCCTACCTGACTGGAACGTGCACAGCCTCTGTCAGTGTGGTGGGGGGACTCTGGCTGGACACCAGCTGCCTACCAAAGCCACTCTGTCACCCCCCTCCTCAGCTGGGCAGGGGAGAGAAGAGATAACGAAAGACTAATGGGTCGAGATGTGGACAGGGAGAGATCACTCAGCAATTACCGACACGGGTGAAACAGCCTCAACTTGGAGAGTTTAATTTATTACCAATCAAATCAGAGTAGGATAATGGGAAATAAAACTGAATCATAAAAACACCTTCCCCACAACTTCCTCTTCTTCCTGGGCTTGACTTCAGTTCCAATTTTCCTTGCCTCCTTCCCCCCTTGCTTGATGATTCACGTATATTATATTTATATCAATTCCTTATGGTGAAGCTACTTAACTCACAAGAAAGTTCTCATTCATTGATCCATTATTGATCTCAATATTAGGATGTGGAAATATCACTGAGAGGACCACAGCCTTTGGAATGGAACCATTCATGAACTACTCTGGAATGGAGACACTTATTTCAAATAACTTGTTAAGGCAGGTGAGAATTATATTCTCAAACCAAAAACTTGTTTCAGTTCCATTCAGTTGTCTAGAAACACAGCCTTGAGGCCTTCTTAAGTCAGTATCCACAGTTCCACGAAAACTATCCAAAGTTCTTCATGAGACCCTTCTGAATGGGTCTAAGATGGTCCCTACTCATGCAAGTTCACAAGCAAGTTGTTCCCTCGTTCTCTTTTCTTGGGTAGTTAAGGCTTTAGTAATTGGGACTAAAGAAGTTCACACCATTCTGGCTACTATATCATGATGGCTATTCTTGGATATAGTCATTACTGACCCTTGAATCTTACTTCCAGATGTTTGCTTGTATTGAAAAGAGCTGCCAGAACTTAAACCAAAACAACCTACCCCAATCAATGATCTTGCCGTACAACCCTGAGAGTTTGAGTTGTAATGGTACAGTTTGATTTCTTCTGTGAAGTTCAGGATGATTAAAATGAAATCTTTTGGAAAGGTAGAAGCTACATGCAAAATTAAAACCCAAGTTATCTAAATCTATTCATAACTTGCTGTGTTTAAGAAGTGCCCTCAAACCCTTTTGCCAGGGAAAAAAAAAAAGATGCATTTGTGTGTCTAGAGAGCAAAGGAGAAGAATAAAATAGCAGCAAATCCAGGAAATGTATCTCGCGTGCAGCTGCCAACGTTCAAGGATTGCTCTGCTTAGGAAGAATGAAATTCCATAATATTTTTCTAATACTGTTCATGTCAGACCTCAAGAGCATTTCACAACACAAATAGGAGAGAGAAGGCTTTCCTCTGCTTTCAAATGGCAAAACCAATACACAGACCGATTGCTCATCAGTAGCAAAGATCAGTGGTGGTACTGGAGATAGAACCCAGGGTTCTTAGTGCTAAAATCCAGGCAGTATAATCTTGGAAATAACATCTTTATTCTCAAAGCGGGCTCAATGGAGATCTATGCACACTGAGATCTACAGCTTGAGCATCTTCTCTCTTCCCTTTCAGATGCAGCTTCAATGAGAGTTAATGCACCCACAGCCTACAGAGGTGTAGTTATGCTCCAAATATTTACTGGAGAAAATGTAGTGTGTTTGGCTCCGTGTGGGTTTGATATGTTTTTATCACCTTACCCTGAGCATTTCAGCTCCTATGAAGCTGTGCATCAGGTTTATCCCCCTGCAGAAGGACACCGGACTCTGGTGTAGGTCTCCTAGTGCAGGTGTGAAGTTTTATCCAGTGGGTGGTAGAAGGTTTCTGTCTTTTCTTTAGCCCATTCAGCTCACTCAGTTGCTTAAACTATGGAGAAGAGCTTATGTCACTCATTAAGGAGCTCCTGTGAGGTGTGCAGTATCCTCAGCTCATGGTGAAATTGGGAATGAGAATACCTGGGCCTTCAGACATTCCCAGGTGTTGCGTGTGAAATCTGGGTAAGATCCCAGGTGACAGATGAGAATAACTGGCTCCTACTCTTTCTCAGACTTCCAAGTTTTGTTTGCATGCTGATACACCATCCTCTCACTGCTAAGTAAAACACCAATACAATAGTTCTTAAACTGGGTGGAAAGCTAAGTATTCATACCAAGCTAGAAATGTAATCACAGCACGAAGTTTGATTACTCAGTTAATTACTCACTTTTAACGTGCAGCCTACCATGCTCAGGGTGTTTTGTGAACATCAGTCATAGTTCCAAATCAAAATCTCATTGTAAACAAGTGGATTTCCTGCTCTGGAGGCTTGTGGGTATATTTGGTTCAGAGTTACAGACACTGCCTTTTACTTTTCTTGCTGGAAGTAGACCTGCTTTAAGTGCAAAGAATGAGTCTAATAAGTTGAATTTTTTTTTTGTCTTTCTGAAAGGGGATCTGGAAAATCAGGGTGGGCACGAAGCCGCTGAGCTATCCTGCAACGTAAACCAAAAATCATAGAATTGGGGAATGGTTGGGGTTGGAAAGGACCTTAAAGGTGATCTTGTTCCATGGGCAGAACATTTGTTTGATAACAGGAGATAAGAGCAAAAGGATTAATGGCTTGGGGATGTATTTGGCTTTCCAAACAGCACCCAGAGCCAGTGACTGCCATCTCCTTCTGGGTCTCTACTCCAGTTCATGTGCTGAGGTGCAGCACACCTGCATTATTGCAGAATGTGTCGATGTTGCACAGAATCAGGCCCATGCTGGGAGTTTGAGATGAGGGGTTCTCTGCTCTGCCAAGAATTCACTGCAGCTACCGCACAGAGCGGCGACCCTCAGCTTTGAACAGCAGCCTGCTATAGATTGATTGCCAGGGCTGGATCCTCAGCTACTCCAGAGAACTTGGAGTAACTGGAATCCCTAAAGCAATCCCTCCGTAGTTTTGACTCATCACTGGAACTGGATTGAATAGGGTTCTGCATGATATGTGTAAATCCCTTCTGACTATTTACTCACCAACTTGCTGGCTGCCAGTCTCCTTGAGCAGCAAAGATTCAGTAGGCATGGCCAACATGGGAAGAAGGTGAGGTCTGGCCTGGGAGCCCAGCTGATCTGTTTGATACTAAGAAGTCTTTTCCAAGTATAAGAATAGATAATTGTTAGAATGAAATCTGTGTCATAAAGGGTTTCCGGAGCAGAGTATACAAAGGCCTAAGTCTAGGCACTCTCGGTCTTCCCCCAAAGCAGGGAGATGTACTACCTGTCTTGTAGAGGTCACCTCCATCCCAGCATTTCAGAGATGGTTTTCAATATATCAGATTTAACCCTTTTGTGCATGAGGGCACCTCTTTCTACATCATTAAGCAGTAATGAAGAAGGGAGACAGTGATGTATGGATGGTATCACAAAATTGCTCTATCATCTAAAACTGAAGCAAATATGCTTTTGGACAAATAAACATAACCATAACACTCCCATTTCTCTTCTTCACTGTAGCTTTCTGCTGTTGCACCCCATATATTTGTTAGAGTATCAGGTTTAAATGTAATTTTGTACACTCCTCTTTCTAGAGAGGAAGGGTGGTCGAGCAGTTGTCAAGGCACAAGGAAAGGCATGGAAAGGAATCTGGGCACTACGCTGCCCATATCACTCCTCTACAGGCAGGTCTACACATGCCCCCTCTGTCTGCCCTCGATCTTTCTGGATCAGAGTCAGCCCTAGTCTGGAAGACACGTGGCTGTGTTTGCTTTCAGCAGAACTAGCGTGCCCTTCTGTTGGTGCTGCGTTCCCACAACATGCCTTCCACACCCGAGCTGGGTTGCCTTGTTTGTCCACAGCAGTGTGTCAGTGGTTGTTTTCTGTCTCTAATCACAGAACTGTGTCCTGCATCACAGTCACTGAATTTTGATACCTCACAGGTTTTGGAATACCTTGAGGCAATTTGAGCCTGACTTCCAGAATGCTGATCACCCTGGACCCAAGGAGCGCAGAATGAGACAGAAAAGTCTGGTCTGCAGCACTCCATCCTCTCGGATTTCATGTGGGAGCTGAGCAAACAATACACACTTTAGCAAAACAAGGTTAATTAATGTTTATAAAATATGCTGAAATAATCAAATGGATAACACTGTATGTGTATTGTAGCTTCATAATGAAACGTTATTAAAAAATTATCATGATTTCTATATACACATATCTGTTTTTTTCCCTTTCTCAGAAACAAAGGAAGGAGGGTGGGTTTTTTTGTTTGTATCTGCTGTTTTACTCAACTGGAGTTATTTGTAATTCTGAACAGGATCCAGAATAATAATTTTGCTATCTCCCAGCTGATTACGTTAGAAAGGAATCTTTTTTTTTTGCCCTTAATTGCATATACACACAGTGTATAAACAATTCTGTCTACACTCTGCATTTAATTAAAAACACAGGATGCAAAATATGGATAAACATTTCCCCAAAAGCCAGAAGTCTTTGCTTTCATGGGAAGAATGGGACACGGACTCCGAGACTAAAAAAACTTCAGCTTTTTCAGAACAGTATCATTTGGCTTCAGCCACAGGAATATTCCTGAAACAAAAGGGAAGAGAAAAGCAGGCATCCCACTCCTGGTGTGCAGCAAGAGAGATAAATATTCATAGCCTGAAGTGGAGGCATCTCCAGCGGGTTCTCTCTGGCCCCTTAGGGCGAGGTGGTAGCCACAAGCAGGGAGATGCTGGGGGCAGTACCACCTGATACTGGTGTGATCAGAGGACCCCTGGCTTCCACCAGGATTAGTGATAGCGTGTCACACGGCGCTTTTTTGTTCATCAAGCAGCAGCTGCCGAGGGCTGTGTCCCGGGGAGCGCGCAGCTGAGCCCGCCTGTTACACACCACGTCCACCCTCTGTCCGCTCCAGCTTGGGGCTGCCCGGTCCCAGGCTCCAAGCAGAATGCTTTGCCCTCAGTATTGATTGGATCCGCAAGGAATGTTTGCATGGGAATGTACTTTTAAAATACAAGGTACCGCAAAAAGACAACCAAAACCGCCGTTGCGCGCCGAGCTCTCTCACGGCGGCTGGTTCTCTCCTCGCTGGAGAGCAGCACCTTACGATGACGTGGAGCCACTTCACTGAGCACTCCTCAACATCTCTCTCCCCTGTTTGCCTTTGCTCACCTTTGCTCCGGACGTTATCAGCTTTAAAAGTTTGTTTAATATGCAAAGCGTTCTGACGGGGGGGAATGAAATAAGTCATGGAGCTGTATGTGGCATTTTAAAAGAATCCCCAAATCAGATGTGACCGCTGCTAAAAGATGTAACGCAGAAGCATAAAATATGTATGAAATTATGTAAATACACTGGAAAACGTCTTCCAGCTAAACTTGTCTACCAGTTTTCTGAAGGCTTGCCAAACTTGAAATAAAAGCCACATTGAGCAGAATGTTTAGACATCTGGATACCTTTCCTTTAAATTCCAGGAAAATATTCTGTATCTAGTTTGAACTACAGCTACCTAAGTCGCTATTTCCACTACAGTCAAAATAGTTATTCTTTGTAATTTCCTGTTTGTCATATTACTTCTCTTCAACCAGCTGATCAAAGATACCCTCAATATTTTTGTAACTGTTTTTCCTGCCTAATTTTCTAGTTAGTGTTTTAACAGGCTCAAGATTGCAAGCCAACTTTTTTTTTCTTTGACCTGTTCAGACTTTGGACTTCATTCCACTGCTAGTGCTGAACGATTTATTAAAATGAATTGAACTGCACAAAAAAATATTTAAAAAGTTCAGCAGTTCACCAAATTTAATGCTGAAAATTATTTCTGCAGTCATGTTCATGTCACAGGAAATTCCTTGAATACTGGATCTATCTCAGGCAGCTCCAACCAGTGAAACAGTCAGGAGGCAGGCCTTATGCCATTCGGTGGCACTTCTGTTTTAAAGGTGGTTTGTAGATGGGTTGGGAGAAAAAATTATGTTTAATTTAGCTTAATCATGGAAAAGATATTGGATCTTATTGCAATTTCACTAAAAACCTCCCAGACTGAGCTTAGGCTTTGTTAATCTTTTCTTAATTTACACAAATAAAGCACAAGCTAGTACCCTTAGTTTGGTTCCCGTACCACACGGGGTCACAGTTTTCTGAGGTTCTACACTTCTTACAAATCAGAAGTCACATCTGCTGAACATCGGTGAGATATAATGACAGGATTATGAAGATTAATGTGTTTTTACCCCCCATACACTGCTCTTCTACGTATCAAACCATCAGCAAGAAAAGAACCATAAATTCACCATTAAAATGGTACACATTTTAAAGATAATAGAGAAGCTGGTTATGTTAACTACCAGTGCCCTGTGAAAACAGTGTCCTGATAGAGCAGGTGCAACCTCTCCTTTTGGGACTTTTTCTCTCAGCAGACAATGTAAATGTATCACAAAACTTCTAAAATGCAGTCAAAATTTTGTTCCAGGTGGAAAAATACATTCTCAAAAAAGTGCAACACTATTTATTGACAAATTTGTTAGTTTAAATTCACCTTTTACACATCGCTCTAGGACAGAAGCCAGTGCAGTCTCTTATATGTAAGGGTAATTTATTAAATTTAACTTTTATTATAAATAAACCCCCCTCCAGAGCAAGTTGCTCCGAGCCCCCTCCAACCTGAACCCCTCCAGGGATGGGGAAGCCACTGCTTCTCTGGGCAACCTGGGCCAGGCTCTCACACAAAGTATTTCTTCCCCAGATCTCAGCTCCTTCTCCCCTATTTCGGTGTCAAACCCTTCCCCCTGGTCCTAGGGCTCCCCTCCCTGATCCAGAGTCCCTCCGCAGCTTTCCTGGAGCCCCTTGAGGGACGGGAAGGGGCTCTATAAGGCATCAGCAACCAAAATACAGCCCATGGTGCAGGATTACAGTGCAAGTTTTCACTGAAGAAGTCACTTTACACTGAAAATGTAACACAGCAAAAGACAAGGAGAATTTTGGGCAGTGAGGATCTCCTTGAGAAACAGAGGTTCTCGTGGTCCTGATCCACTTGCAAACCAGAGGAGCTGGCACCTCTCTTACTGCCTGCACCTTACCTATAAATGAGCTCTGTGAGCTTAGAAAAAAGTATAACAATCAGCAACTACACACAAAATTTCTTTTTTAGTTAGAAATTCTCTATTTAGAAATGCTTATCAGGTGATAGAAAAATAAATTGCTTGTGGGTAAGAGAGTTGTCTGACCTGCCAATTAACAAAGAAAATTGGGTCAAAGTTACAGCAAGTAAATTAATTACCTAAATATGACTAGCTGGCATTTAACAAAACAGCATGTCGCATTGATAGGAAGCCCAATCCTGTCAACAAGGCTGAAGGCACTGAAAGGGAGGAAGAAATGAAATAAAATCAGTAAATGTAAAGACAACAGGGAGAAGCAGAGTGGTTGGGGGAAATTTGCTTGAAAGCACCACTGGTTTTCTGCTGCGGCTCTCCTCTGCCATGAAGAAAGTAGAAGGGGTTGTGTAATCCTGATAGATCATCAGAGTCAAAAATATATATTACATCTGGAAAAAGAAATGAACACGATATTAAATGCAGCTAAAGCCACTTGATGTCAGGATTCTTTGAGTAACGTTGCCCGAGTCACATTGCCTGTATGTGTAGGGTTTTTGGTCCTGCTTTCCTGACTGCGTGTGTCAGTTGAAGGGCACGGAGGGCGTAGGGTGCAGAGGAGGAACGAATTAAAATTTGAAATCTTAATCTGTGTCATTACTATGGAGCCTCTGCTTCTGTCAGGCTGGTCAGGGAGAAACGCTTATTCTGATGTCGTGGAAAACAGCGAGTGCCACAGTGCTTGATGCACATCGTGGAAGTCTTTTAGAACCATATGTAAGGACGGGGGGTAGCCACAGATGTTTTTCTCCCAGAAACATATGAAAACATGTTGACTTCACAGAGCAAGTGAAATATGGGGCAAAACAACCTGTTTGAGGTCACTGTAGTGAGTTTAAGCACTGGTATTTCAAACAAATTCAAGCCACATCAAAAAACCTAAAACTTGAGGTATCTACTTGGGTCAAAGTAGAGCCACATGGCTTTGCTCCTGTGTCCACATATTTACTGATTACGGCAGCTGGTGCTTTTCTCCCTGTTTCCTTCACAGCCTGGAGGTATGTGCCTTCTCCTTTTCCAAATGCTGCTCAGCTTGAAAAGCAGCACGGTTGATCCCCAAGAATTTCCTCCACAAAATTTTGCATATTGTCTCCAGAGGAAAGACCAGAAGGGCAAAAGGGAGAATAAAAATGGATTTTAGATCCTGGAGAAGCTGAGCTGCTCCTCAGAAGGTGTCTCCATGGTGGCCCCAGGGCATCTTGAAGGGCAGGCCCAGCACCCGGCAAGGTGGCAGCAAGTGCTGGGATGTGTTCCTGGCTTCCAGTCTCGGTACAACACACCCAGCCAGAAAAAGCAACTATTGCCCATAATTATGTGGCTGCCTGTGTTGGGAGAAGAGACAGTGACCGGATGTCCTTTTTTTTCCAGTTTCTTTTCTTTTTTTTTGTTAGTTTTAGGTCTGGGGTTTTTTTATCCTTTTCCATTATGTTTGAGAGATTTGTTCCAGACTAGTAGCCTATGGGCTGGGGAGATGAGAATTCAGTCAGATATAGAGCACACAAAAAAGTGTGACAAATTGCAATGACAAGGTTGTGTTAGTAGCTTATGATGTAGTGAAATGAAATCCTGAGCCAGGGAACACAGAGTGGTGTGCGATGTGCTACAGGCATCCCAGTTCTGAGGGGGGCGGGGGGGGAAGGAGGGTGCAGCAGGGGCAGGAGCACCGAGGCAGCGAAACCACCACTGCCGCTCCTGCCAGCCTGTAGCACGCTGCTCATCAACAAATTAAGTCATTTTTCTTGCACTCAATATCGAGGAGCAGAGTGGTGCAGTTGGTATTTAAACATCATGAAATATGTTATTAGATACGCACAGCTGGAAGTAAAGAAATACAGGGTTTTGGTCAGAAGCTTTTGAGCCCGCTGGCTGAAACATTTAACGTTTTCCTTCCATCTGTGTACGTCTGACAGCACGGGCTCAAACAATACACACACGGGAACATCCAGGAACTTCTGGGGGAAACACTCACTTTTAAAATATACTTGCTCTTCGCTACCAGACCATTTTGTATTTCTCTATAATTCCTGTCTTTCTGTATACCTGGGGAGGGATAAACCCCTGCACCAGGACAGGTTGGGGAGGACCTGCTGGAGAGCAGCCCTGAGGAGCACGATCTGGGAGTCCTGGTGGACATCAGAATGCCCATGAGCCAGCAGTGTGCCCTGGTGGCCAAGAAGGCCAATGGCATTCTGGGGGGCATCAAGCAGAGTGTGACCAGCAGGTGGAGCGAGGTCATCCTCCTCCTCTGCCCTGCCCTGGGAAGGCCCCAGCTGGAGTCCTTTGTCCAGTTCTGAGCTTCCCAGTTCCAGAAGGACAGGGAACTGTTGGAGAGAGGACAGCAGAGGACCACAAAGGTGATGAGGAAACTAGAGCATCCCTATGACAAAGAAAGGCTGAGGGACTTGGGTCTGTTTAGTCTGGAGAAGAGAAGGCCATCTGATCAAAACCTAGAAATATTTCAAGGATGGGTGTCAGGAGGATGGGGTCGGTCATTTTTCTGTGGTGCCCGGTGAGAGGACAAGAGGAAATGGGCAAAACCTTGTACAAAAGAAGTTCTGTGTAAACATGAGGAGGAACTTCTTTGTTGTGGGTGTGTCAGAGCCCTGGCAGAGGCTGCCCAGAGAGGTGGCGGAGTCTCCTTCTCTGGAGATATTCAAACCCTGCCTGTACACATTCCTATGCAATCTGCTGTAGGTGGGCCTGCTCTGGCAGGGGATGGTCGATTTCCAGAGGTCCTTTCCAATCTCATAGCATTCTGTGATTGTGTGATAATAATCATTAAAGGACTTAACATAATCCTTGCAAAAAAGCTTGAACTTCATTTCCTCTTAGCTAGTAACCAAACTGTCCTGGTAGTAACCACCACCATGTCTGAGCGTCTGACACAATGAGCGCCTCCATATTTTCTCCTTGTAACCAGTGAGATGAAGAGGCATTGATCCTGTTTGCAGATGGGGAACTGAAACATGCCATTGAGCAAGGGACTTGTGCCTGACCTGAGAATGGGACCCACATTCCTCTCAGTGCTCGCTCACCCAAACTAGTACTCCTAAATTTCCAGAATCTAAGGGAAAAGTAGTTGTAAAGGCCAAGCAATCTCAACCACTAGTACACCCTGCCCAGAAAACATCATACAGGGATAATGCAGGCACCTGGCCCTGACTGATGTTTATATTTTCTTTGGCCCAAGGAGTCTTTCTGTACCGCGTACTTTATGACCACAGACACAGGCCGGATCCTTACGTTAACATACTTCTTTCCCATGCATTGGTATCTGTCTATCCACTTCCCTACTCTTCCAGACTCCTCAGAAAAGATATATTCATAGGGTTCTTTTCATGATCCAACCCCCTAAAGAATGATTGATTTATTGAATTCTAATGTCTTTACTCTGAAAAAAAAAAAGTACCCTGAAGACATATCTCAAACTTAACTTCCTGAGCTTTCTATCTTCACTTTTACTATATTAACTAAATGATCACACTTAACAGAGCAACAATTCCAATATTTAATGTCACCTCACATACATTTATTTCTCATTTTGAAACTAAATGGAACAAGGAATCGGTATTCATCTGTTAATAAACTGACATACATGTTCAGCCCTGTAGAAAAGTAAAAACAGAGGAGTAATTGTTCATACTCTTCCAAAGCCTCTTCACTCTCCTTTCTGAATTTCCTTCCACTTCAGACAGTACAGTATCCCTTAAAATTTTTGCATGAATACTCAGTTTACCCTATTTTCCCCTCAGATTTTCAGGTTCTGGTTTGTTACAGAATTTTGGTTTATGTATATATATGTGTGTGTGTGTATATATGGCAATATGAAAATCCTTAGGCAGCTTTGTTGTTTGAATTGTTTGGCAAAAAGAACATTGAACGTCTTTTCTTGCCAATCAGAAGAGTGTTGAGTTTCTGGCTTAAGGAAGCAGAGGTACAATGAACTCTTACAAAAAAGTGTGTGACATTATTAGGTAAATACGTACAGTCCTGGGGAGAAAATACCAGGTGGCAGTGTGCTGCTCCATCTCAGGGAGAAAGGTTCTAACCAAACAGGAATCATTAACTGGAAACTGAAGCCACCCACCTCCAAACTAGATTCAGGGATAGATTTTAAGCAGAGAGAATAATTAACTAATGAAACAAACTACTGAGGAAAGCAGTAGGTTCTCCATCTGCTCCTCTTTACCAAGCAAGGCCAATATTTGGGTTTTTTTTTCTAGACAAGCTTTACTCAAACACAAATAAGCAAAGTTACTGCAAGGGCAATTGGGTGGAAATCTGAGATAAACTGAAGATTCCTTCCTGCAGGTTGTAAACTCCTCATTAAAGAGGTGCTGTGCCTTAGCTAACTACAACTGTAATATTAAAACAGGAAATTAAAGAGCAATCCAGGGTTCCCAGTACCAAAATATACCACGTCGTGTGGCTAATGCTAAAGGTTCCCTTATCAGTAGTCATGATACTAGAAGCAGAGATTGGGAGGATTACCTCAGTCCATCACACACTCCTCGGTCAAAGCCAATATTTGAGCCTGAAATTAATCCTAACACAGAGAAAGTGAAAATGCAGGTAGATTGTTAACAGGAATCATTATGGATAGCTAAAGAATCAGCATATAAATTGTGTTTCATAATGTCAGGTTTTAAACTGCTGAGCACTCCTTTAGAGAAAAAACATAATTCTTCTGTCCTTATATAAGACCAGTCTTCTCTGCATATGGAAGAGGGCTGTGCCCTTCTAAATGTGTCAACAATTCCTAAGTGAAGCTATTTTTAAAAGCTCTTCTAAAACCAGCTCAGGTGCCAGAGTTAGATAAAGGCAAAATAAATGAATAAATGAAAGACTGACAATCATAGAAACATGGAATCATTTAGATTTGAAAAGACCTTCAAGGTTATCAAGACCAACCGTTAACCCAGCACTGCCAAGATACCACTAACCCATGACCCTCAGCACCACATCTGCCTGGCTTTGAAATCCCTCCAGGGGTGGCAACTCTACCACTGCCCTGGGCAACCTCTTCCAACACTCAAAAACCATTTCCATGAAGAAATTTTTCCTAATATCCATCCTAAACCTCCCTTGGAGTAACTTGAGGCCATTTCCTCTAGTCTTGTCTTTTGCTCCTTGGGAGAAGAGACCGACCCCCCTGCCTACACCCTCCTGTCAGGGAGCTGTAGAGGGCAAGAAGGTCTCCCCTCAACCTCCTCTTCTCCAGGCTGAACACCCCCACCTCCCTCAGCCGCTCCTCTCAAGGCTTGGTCTCCAGATCCTTCACCAGCTCCATTTCCCTTGTCTGGACACGATCCAGCCCCTCAATGCATTTTTTGTGGTGAGGGGCCCAAAACTGGACATAGCACTTGAGGTGGGGCCTCACCAGTGCTCAGCACAGGGGAGTGCTCACGTGCTCCTGCTGGCCATGCTGTTCCTGACATAGGGCAGGATGACGTTGGCCTTTTTGGACACCTGGGCATGTTGCTGGCTCATATTCAGCCTGCTATCAACCACCATCTGAGACAGGCAACTCCCCAGCCCCTCTCTACCCAGCCTGTAGTGCTGCACAGGGTGTTGTCTTCTCTAGAATGAGATAGGACTGTAAAATAAGTGACAATAAACTTCTTCAAGGATAGATAAGGATGCAGAATTCTGGTGATTTATTCCGTTTTTCTGTAGGATCAACCTGGGGTCTGGTGAAAGAGAAAGGGGATCATAAACTGAACACAGTGGTTCTGGTCTTCCCAGTATCTCTTCTGTTGGGAGGAGAATCTAAGCTTCTGAACCAGCTGGATGCTGAAAAAATCCAAACGTACATGCACAAAAACAGGGCTAGGACTATACAATGAAAACCTTTATATAAGCTAGAGTCTGCTTGAGACAATAATCTGAATGATTAATTATTATAGCAAATTTGAAATGGTAATTAATCACTAATGAAGTGAGATATTTTAGGAAAATAAAACTATATATGTTTTTTTCACTTAGTGAGTATAAATGTCCTCCTGTATATGAGGTTATAATCAAACATATTGTATGCATATTGTATACAAAAATATTGTCATATTGTTGATATAAATTTAGAAGGAGACTTTTTTACTAACTGCATTGCACATAGTTTAAAAAGACCTTCATACTGCCTCATTTACAAGTTGCATTTGGATATTTGATTGAATGCAATGTCTTCCTGGAGGAAAATTGGGTAGTGTTAAGGACTTTCTTAGTCTTATTTTAATTTAAAGTATGACAATTATTAAACCAGAAAAGCCGGGGTTAGTTTACTTTTGACATTTAATACGTTCTTCTGACGCTCCTGATGATGAGAAGCCATGAACATCAGCTGTGCTGAGAAAGGAAGAGCCTGTCTTACCCACTGCAATGGGGGAGTGGTCAATGGACCGGGCACTGTGAGGGTGATATGGCAAACTGGGAATATCTCAGAGCTGGTGATGAGTACAGCATAAACCTGGGGTACCAGAACTGATGGAGTTGCCAAATTTGATGTACCAGATGTATCAGATGAGGAGAGAGGGGAGGTTGAAAAAGAAATTTACTGTGGAAATCTGGTTTGATTGAACCTATACTGATGGCAGAAGCTTAATTAATTTGGAAAGAGATGGTTGTGGTATTACTACTTCAGCTTAACCCTCCATCTGTGTATTAGATGTATCAGTTGAATAAGATGGACCTCTTGCATGAAGATTGGACACTGTCTAACATAAAAAGCACATGATTCTTTTGAGTTTTGTAAAAAAAGCCTTTTCTTTTTTTTTTTTTTGACAAAGCAGAGATTGTTTAAGCTTTGTCAGGCCTGGGGACCATTGTCTCAAGAAAATTACCTCAGGACAAAGTACTAAAGATCTTTATGTTTTCCCCCCCAAAATACCAAGAAGCCATGATTAAAGGCTCCATCCAGGGCTTTACAGTATTATATGGGAACTCTTTGGCTGCATCCTCTTACTCAGAAAGAAATAAATGTTTTTCCTACTAATTCTGGGTCCAAACCTTGGGGTCTGTTTTCCCCCTCCTAGTTCCATAGGCTGGCTGTTCTGTCATTCTCACTGTCACTGTAAGAGAGAGCCTGGTCCGTGGGCGGGTTCATTTTACCACAGCCGTGCAATCCCTGTCACTTTCTACTCGCTGTGAACCAGGAGATTTTTCCACAACAAGAAATTTGTGGTTTCCAGGTATTAATCAATGCCTGTATGCAATCCAATCTGCTCCAGCTTTCCTCACAGCTAAGCAGATAAAATAGTTAACTGCAAAGCAAATTCCACTGCTCTCTCAGTCTGGGTTTCCTTACGCGCAATGCAGGGAATAAGGCAATTTATTATGAATATTATTTACCTTCTACTGTAGGCGGCCTATACATTCCAGTAAATGTTTACCATTGTGCTGCTCTACTTAACCAGTAAAACTGAATAGAAACAGCTCACTGTATACTTTTCATATAAATGACACTAAAGGACTCTTTTTCACTGGCCTACACAGTACTATAAGTATTCAATAATCCAAACACGAAATGGATTCTATAAATGTGCTCCTAATATATAAAAGAATATATATTGCCTGAGAAGCTTGGACACAGAGAAAACTATTTTTCTAGAATGTGATCAAACCTTTAAACTGGCCCAGAGAGAGAGATGGAGCGAAAGTTGCTTACAGTTCCTCCCACAAAATCCCCTAAAAATGCAATAACAGCAAAACCGTAGGACTCTTGCCCCACTCCCCAGCCTCTCTGTGTCCTCCCCCAGTCTGTAAGTCTCCGTATTTTGGACAGATGACCTGTGGAGAGAAGAAGGTAGGGGAGAGGAGAGGCAGGTTTGGGGACAATGGCAAGGGTATGGCCGCAAAATGCGCCTGGGAAAGGCTCGGATCCTGAGAGATGTCCCTGTGGCCACAAGATGGGAGTGACTCCCAGAGCTCGGGGTGCCAGATGCAACCAGCTGGTGAGCCCATCGGCTGCCCCTGGCACTGGGCCACCCTCAGCCCTGGGAATGCCTCCAGCGTCAGATGTCTACAGCGTGACACTCGCCAGATCTTCTCCTCCTGTGAGATGAGGTCGTTTCATGCTTCAGAGATTGGTTTCACACCCCTCCACTGCCTGCATCTATTTATTTATTCCTTCATTTATCCATTTTTTGCCCCAGAACTTCGGTGGAATCAAAGCTGGGCCATTAATTTCTCATCTGAAGAATTAAAATGGGAGCCCTAAAGTGTATCTCCTTGTCCCCTGTCCAAGTGAAACGTTACTTCTTGAGAAACTTGAGAAACTGAAATACATCATCAGGCAGAGCTGACGATGGTAGGGATCCAGAGAGTGGCAGGCTGTCTGCAGCCCCCTTCCCTCCTGCTTTGCTGGCTGAGGCTGCCAGACTCAATAGCCAGCAAACACACGACATTAAAATGCTATCGCTGACTTAGAAGCACTATCAAACCCATACAGCGCGCTCTTTGCACAAGCTCATTTTCCACAGACAGAAAAATCAAAGAATCCAATAATAATGGAAAAATCATCTGGGAGAAGGGGAGGAAAGGGAGGCACAAAAGAAAAGAAGGTCCTCTGCTGGGAGTCGGAGAGTAGTTGGAGTCAGTTGTAAGTACTCACAGTCCCTTGGTAGAAACAAAGTGGATCAGGCTAATTCCTGCCCCTGTGCACAGTCGGTCTGGCTCTCAGAGACACAAATGTCCACCATCCCACCAAGAAACTTGAAATTACTTTTTCAAACAAAATTTTTGAAAGGTGCAATAACTAAAATTCCCCTGTGTCCTCTGCTGCCCCTGCCGTTCTTCTCAGTCAAGGTACCATCAAAGGAAATATCTGCTCGGTCTGTGGAACAGCCACAGTCCACTTTTAACAAATTACATGGATGGGTAAATTGGGGCAGGAACAACTAAGACCATGGTTCCCTTTTTAGCCATAAGCTACTCACGAGAAGCTGCAGCAAGGATTCCTCTTATGTTAGGGAGCCAGCAGCACACACACAATACCTGAGAGGAGAGAGAAAGCTCGTCTTGCCCCTGGTGGGAGGGTAAAGCTGGTGAGGGGAGGCCAGCAGCTCTGTACCCCACCTGAGTGTTCATCTACACCATTGCTTCAAAGACACAGAATCATAGAATCAGAGAAAGTTTTGGGTGGGAAGGGACCTTAAAGACCATACATTTCCCTACTGACTGCCCTGGGCAGGGACACCTCCCACCAGACCAGGTCACTCCAAGCCCCCTCAACCTGGCTTTGAACCCCTCCAGGAATAGGGCAGCCACAGCTTCTTGGGGCAACCTGGGCCAGGGCCTCACCACCCTCACAAAAGAAGTCCTTCCCCAGATCCCATCTCAATCTCCCCGCTTTCAGTTTAAAAACATTCCCCCTCGTCCAATGGCTCTACTCCACTCCCCGTCTCTCTATAGCACCCTTTAGGTATTGGAAGGTCTCTCTGGAGCCTTCTACATCATTAACTCTGGCTGAAGACATGGCCTGTAGATAAGTTTTCCCATATTATTTGGGATCATAATAAACTTCTGGATGTCCTGCTTCCGCTTGCTGAAGCCTGTGGTTTTTTGCTTTCTTCACAAAGTACCAGCTGTATCTCGGAACTCCACCGCTGTCTTACAGTTAGCAGGCCAATCCTGAGGACAGCCACGGACGTCCTCTAAACAGCAGTGCAGACCTAGCTCTTACAGCTCTTAGGTCTGTATGCACAGACCTCACAGAATCACAGAATTGTCTGGGTTGGAAGGGACCTTTGAGATCATCTAGTCATCTTTGGGACCATCAGCCAAACTGACAAAAAAACATCACTAAGCCATGTCACTAACCCTGATTTCCTAACAAAATCAAGAAGCTTGCATCCCCCAAATCCAAAATCTTGTTGCTGCATTCAGCACTTTGCAAAGCTCCGATACAAATGAAAAAGTAACAGTGAAACACTTATATCCATAACAAGCCATTCGTTCTAAAGGAAACACTTACAGAGAGAGAGAGGAATTAGTTAAATGAAACAAAATACAGCCACTTCTGCGATGGAACGCAGCAAATGTGTAACTTTACACAGCAGATGAGGACATCCAGTGAGGAAGGGTATTATGCCCATCTGAAAAAGTGTTCTCTCATTCATCGATATGGTTCAGTTTTGTTCCATTTACGTGGCTTTCCTTTCCCTGTCCAAGCAGCTGGTACATGATGGTGAAAATCTGCCTTCTGATTTAATCCCAAAGGCATCCTCCTTTCAACCAGAAATGCGTTTTATTTTGTCAGCCCAAAATGAGAGGAACGGGGACGTTTTCAAGAGGTACTCTTTGTACCACAGCAAGGTTGCTCAGTGACACACTCTGTTGCCAGAGCTTTCGGTTTTGAATGTTTCTGAGCAGAACCTGCCCTCCCTCTGTGCCAGGGTGCCTGAGCAGAGAAACCTGCCACCCTGCTGCCGGGAGGGTGAGAGCTGGGGCTGGAATCACCTGCTTTCGACAGAAGTTCGAGACGGAGATAAGAAGGTAAAGAAGGTAAAGCTCATCCTGGGTTTTAGCAGCTTTTATCCAATGGGATGCCAGGATTTTCTAGCCAACGTTCCTTAATTGTTATTTAAACACAACAACCCCAGATAGTTTTGCTTCCTTGTGCTAAATCTTCCTTGGATCTCCCGACACAGCAGCCCCCGTGTCTGGGCCGTTACTCATTGTCAGCCCGGATAATGCCGCCGAAGGATTACCATGATATTAGCAAATGCATTATGAAGCCACAAGTAATCAAGCTTAATGCAGAGTCAGATTTGGAAATAGAAAGTATTCAGAGTGAGATGTTAGCAGTGTGTTACGGAAATGGTTTAATCTCTGGTTATGAGTAGCTAATATATGCTGAATTTTAGCATCAGTGTGCAACTCTGATTAGCATCTCCTAAATACATAATCCCCATAGCAATCCCACTAAAAAATGGGAGCTTAATTGTCGCCTTACAGTCTAGTACCTTTCACCTATGCATAATGCTACCATGATGGCTTTTCAAAACAGCAAGAAGGAGAAGAAGAAAGAGGAGAGAAGAAAATCAACCAGAAGAATTTGTCGGCAAGACACTTTAACATCCGTTTCAAAAGTCATAGATTGCAATTTAAAATGGAAGTCCCCTTTTGAACAAAGAAGGAAAGGTTAGGAGAAAATACAGTTTGAAATTATTGATGTATAAAGCCATACGTGATTGCATCTGTCCTATAGCTCCCCCAAATGCACCAAATGGATATTGCTGGAACCTCATGGAAATAAGAGCAAGAGGAGATTTGACTACAGAGACTCCCCTCACTGCAGGTTGGCGAGGAACCAGTGGAATAGCTGCTTTTCTCCCTCAGCCTACTCTGTGGGCTGCGTGTCGGCTGGGTGGTGTGTGTCCTGCCCAGACAGCCCCGGGAGCATGGTACAGCCCTGCAAACTATGATTCTGGAACAAGGAAATAAAGTCATTTGACCATTGATTGTTCCTTTCCTTTACCCTACTCTCTTGTATCAGCATCCACGGGTAATCATTGTGAACTCAAAGAATTTCTGTTTCAGCACACATTGTCTTTGCAGGTGATGGATGGCAGTGTGTTCAGCTGTGGTTCTTTAGGTTTTCTGGGTTGTTTGGGTTTGGGTTTGGTTTGGTTTGGTTTTATTTTCCTCCCAGCGAGGGCTATTTAAAAATGGTTGCAGCAATTATCCCTTTCCCAGCGTGGGAGCTTCTGTCTCTGCAGACACTGACTCGGTGTCACACCAGAGCAGGAAGCAAATGACCAGAAACACTGATGCAATAAAACAAAAGCTTTAACTTGGCCGGAGCAGTGGTGAAGCACGTGAGAGGCTGCAATTTGTTATTACAAACAGGCTCATATCCTGATCAGATATTGTTAATGACAGCGCTTTCACTTCTCCAGTTTACACGTTGGTCTGGGGGAAAAATAGCGCAATATACCTTCCCACCCCCACCTCTACTTCAAGGCCTTTTTGGCATCAAACGAATCAGCCCCTTTATTAAATTACCTTCTCTGGGCTTCTCAGAGAAATATCCTTTGCTTCCTTCAGTCAGTTTTTCCAAGCCAGGGTGCTGATGACACTCAGAAACCTCTTGCTGTTTTTACAGATTATTTCTTCTTCCTCGATTCTGTATGTCAGAACTGATTCCCAAACATATTTATCTACATTTTGTTAATTGTAATTTAAAATTGTATTCTAAAGGGCATACATTTAGACTATAGTAATTTTGAAGGCGAGCAGTTATTTCATTGGGTTGTCACTCCTTCCAGAAATCAAACCCTCCCTGTCATATATAAATAGATTGCTTGATATACATGCAATATCCTGTCGGTGTCATGCACTCTTTTCTTTAATCTGACTGACATAGCACATAATAAAATGCTCACTTCAATATATGTCTGTTGCATTTTGCCTAATTCTGGGCTTAGTTTAATATTAGTCATGAATATTTCCTACAACTGGATATGAATTTGAATATATAAAAGGCACATTTTATGTTCATGCTGCAGCACTTGCTTCTCCCATATATTTTATTGCTTTCCCTGCTTGTGATGAATTAAGTCATCTGAAGAAAAGAAGAAGGGGAAGCAACAGGGACTACAGCCGTTATCTTTATCCACAAGCCAGGTGTGGCGTGTGAGAGGGAGAATTGCATTCTTTGCACTTTATTTTCCATAAGTAACTCACAGCAGCGAGCTGGGGGGAGCCACCCTCTCCAGCGGCCATTGCAAGAGGAGATTCTGGCACATTAAACCTCAGACGCCTTTTCATACAGAGGTACTCTGGCAGAATGTATCCAGGGTTTAATTTATACAGATTGTTTTCCAGGGGAGGCATCTTGCTTCTCTTCTGTCCTGCCACATACCTAAAGCAGTATCTTTCTCTTTGGGTCCAAAGCTGTTTCCCCTCCATGCCCTGGATGCTTAGGCATTTGCCTGGGGTTTTTATAAGTCGAAATTGCTGCAATGAACAGAAAAACACTGTGCCTTTTTCAATATTCCTGCCAGGGAACATCCCTAGACATTGTGAGAGTGATTTCACCAAGGTGGTGTGTGCTACAGCCTCAGACACCTGGAATTGGAAAAGGTCTCTCTTAAGGAATCCGTAAAGTGCTGATGAACCACTTGCTTTTTCCTCTCTCTACCTTGTCTTCTTTTTGCATTTAGTGCCAGAAGCAGACAAAAGCTGAACCTTTCGTTTAAAATGTCCTTGAGCTCTATTTCATAAAAACATACAGAACTTGATCAACGAGGGCAATCCAATCCTTCCATGCCAGTTTTTGGGATGCGTCCTGCAATCAGATCCTCCCGACTGGTTTTCAAATAAATGGCCTCGTGCTCAGGTCTGCGGTATTCCCTGCTCTCCCCAAACATCTGCCCTGGGTTTGATCATTCTATTGAACTGATCTCGGGGGTCATTGTGGCCCTGGTTTCTGGCTGCTTGCTGGAGACGGGCATTCAGGTTTCCTTGTGGGAGGATGTGGGCACCTGGAGAGGAAACCTTCTTAATTCTTCCATGCTATCTGAAAAATGCCTTGGACAGTGATTACTGCTACTGTAATTGGAGAGTTGATGTGGATTCTGAGGATGTCCATCTATATTTTTCAGCTTCTGAAGGTAAGAATGCGCTCAATAGAGTACCTTTAGAAAAATAAAACTATGGGACCCTGTTTTTCTTCTATTCTTGGACTGCATACTTAAGCATCTGCTTTTATCACTGAGAAGAAAGACTTAGGCAACATGTTTAGAGACACGTTTTTATTACTTTGTGCCATTTCCCCCTTTCTCTGGCTACATGGTCATCTGAAACACGTAGAAGCTGAGGAGGTTTTAGCCTCTTCTTATTTAAAGAGCAGGAAATTACCGCTGTGAAAGGAACCACAAGCAATAGTTGCCATTTCCGTGCTTCAGGGAGTCAAAAATGCCGAAAGCACTTTGGCGTGTCTGGCTGGCCGTGCCACCTACCAAGCCTGCATGTAACCTGTTGCTCTGAGAAAGTCTCTTTCACCGTTTGGCAACAGACACTTCTCTTTTTCCCCGTGCCTGAAACAGAATAGAGTCTCAGATTCTCCTTCCAAACCGCCCGAGTTCCCCCTGTTTTCTTTGTCAGGCAGAAGTACAGTCTGTTCTGTCTACACCTTGGGTGACCTTGCCTCCCCACGGACAGAAATGATGGAAAAAATGAACCGCTGTCTAAAACAGATTAGATGCCAAACCTAGTTAGGTCTTGCCTAATCCTATAAAAGTGTGTCAGTTAGGGACTTACTTGACCTAAGGAAAAAAAGATCTGAAAACACTATCCCAGCTGATTACTTATTCAGCCTGATTATACGGCAGCCAGGGCTGTGTTGCAGCAGACGGAGTGCGGCCGTGCAAATTCAGCCCTCTCTCCCGCGCCCGGCGCCCGCCCGGCAGCCTGACATCCAGGCTTTGATTCAGCAGTGCAGCCAACCTGGAGCAGATTAATTGCCAAAACAAGGGGGTGAAATCCAAACAGAAATTACCCCCTCGTTAGAGGAGGCTTTTGTAGCGGGGTCCCACATTGTTCGCGCTGAGCGGTTCTGACACGCCTGAGAAGTTTTATGGCACTAATGACACTATTGCAATTGTTCTGCAAATCCAGAGTTACTTTTTGCCATTGTCTTAATACCAACGGGTTTTTATATATAATTATTGTCAACATGTATCTGTCAAGATAATTAAATAATTTTTAGATCGCTCTTTCTTTCTTTCTCCCTTCCCTTTGGGAGAAGACAAATGATCAAATGTGTGTGTGCACAAAAAAAACACCCCACCATAATAAAAAAGCTGGAAGAACCTTTGAAGGCAGGTTTCTCTCTCCGGCAGCAGAATGCACGGGATGCTGCACGCTGGATTCGGTGTTATTTTGGCAAACGCTCCAACAGTCAAATTAGCTAACCCAAGGGAATGGGAAAAGGTGTTCAGAGCCGGTGACAGCACTTCAAAAAATGAGGCTGGGTCAAGCAGTAGGTGAGCACTAAAGCGAGTGCGGGGTATAATAAAGCAAGTTGTTTTCCGTGACCAGCCGGGCACAGCCTAGGTAGAGCCTATTGTTCCCCAAAGGCTGCTTCACCCGAGCCTTCCCGGGCTGTGACAGTCCCTGTAGAGGTGACGCTGGTGACAAGGCTGGCTGTCTCTGCAGCCTGTGAGGGAAGCTGAGCACTTTTCGTAGCACTGATGGAGAGATTAGCTTTAGCTTCTGGTTTTTGTTTGTTTATTTATTATTTATTTAGTCTCTTTCCCTTTGAAAACAAAAGTGGGAGGTTTGTTTTAACACTCTGCCCTTCTCGGGAAGCTTGTAAGAAGCGATTGAGCCCCCTCTGCAAAAAGCTTCCCTGTTCAAGTTTTCCACTTAATTAAAGCGCCCCATTTTAGCTCGCTAGAAGTGAATTCTTTACCACCACCTCTTAGAGAAATTAAAAAAAAAATAAATAATAGCAGCAATCCTCTGTCAGTATAAAAGTGTTTCTGTTAGTTTGTATGCACAAAGGGGTAATTATATACTTTTAAAATTGCCATTAAAGAGCCAAAAACTGTTCTGCAGCTTCTTTATTAAAAATATCTGAACACTGCAGATAGCATTTAAGGCTACAAGAGTAGCCAATTGGACTGCATTAATATGCAAATTTCTGCAGAAAAGGATGTGTAAAATGTTTTGAGATTATTTAGGAGTGTAAGAGAAAGACTGGACTCATGGGCTAAACCGATGCTATTATGCACATCTGGAGGCACCTGTATCTGCTGCTTCTAAAGCAATAACACCCATTTTTAATGTTAAAAAAGTGTAATGAACATTTTTCTGATGGAATACAAATTTCTTGTGAATGAGAACGAATTAGTTAATATTGAGAAATAGGAAGGATTTCACAGAGATTCAGTAGACGTGTAATGGATCACGTTTTCCAGCCATCTCCTAACTCTTTGGTAGACCACTGTCCTGTGCAATACCTAAGAGAGCCCCATTGCCCCCTCCCTCCTATAGCACACAGCACAATTCCCACTTCTCCCTTCCCATCTTTCTGCATTTCCCTGCAGTATTTTAACCTTTATTGGTCTGTTTGTCTGATTATTCAAAATTTACAGCAAATTTTATTCAGTCTGTGAAATGTGGAATCAAAATTTCCTCTTTGCTCCTGTCATTAAATTATGTTGGAAAACAAAAGATAAGGGGTTTGGGTCTTTTTTGTCGTTTGTTTGGTTTGGGTTTTGTTATTTTACCAATTTTAATAGATTTCCGTTCAATATCGCGCACCAGTCGTGTGTGTGTCTCTGTCCTTGTGTTTGTGCTGCTTCTCTGCGAGGTGAGGACGTTCGTCTTTAAGCCCGAGCCCCACTGGGCTCCCTGCGACTCTCAGCCACACACAACCCAGCACAACTTATCACGCCGTGACAGCTCATATTTAAAAAACACGTGCGTCTTTTTGAGGTTTGATAACAGCTATCCATCTCGATAATGGGTACAGCATCCCAAATTCTGACACACGCCTCGTGGAAGGAACATCCTCTGCGAACAGCTAATGCTGAGGAAAATGAACAGGAGAGGCAGAGAGTCTGCACGCCTAATTACAGCCAAAACAAATAAATAACAGCGAAAAAGCAATTAAAAATATCTACTGAGGTTTGCAGATTCGGAAAGGCTGTAAGCCGACCAAGGCCACCCAGATGGTTTTAATTGGACCTTTTGTTATTGAAGGTTTGGGGTCTTACCTTATGGATTTTTTTTTTTTTTTTAATATATATATGTTTTTATGGTTCTATTTTCAGGGCTCCTGCCACATTTCCACACAGCACCTTCTTTCCAAAGAAGCTGCCAACAAGGAGGAGAGTAAAATGTGTAAATGTGGGGCTTTGATGCTTAGAAAAGGCACTCTTAAGAGAGAGTTAATCAAGTTAGAGTGACCTCCAAAAGCAAAATTGCAGCACAAAGCATAACGGGTAATGCTATGTAAATTGCCATGTATGCAACCGGGATGTTATTATAGCAAGACCAAAAGGTGCTCGCTAATGACCTCTACATTTGATCTCTGGTGTTCCTGGGGGCTGGCAACGTCTCTGGCTGAGACAATAACCACGGCCCACCGAGGAGCAGGGGGAAAGGCAGGAGACCTCTCCACAGCTGCTCCGGCAGCCTCCCTGGGCCACGACTCGCAAGTGGCACCGCTGCTGCGGAGTCGTCCCTCAGTCGGCACCGCTTTAACCAGAACGGCTGTTGATGCTGGCTGTTTTGTCGTTATTAGTAGTAGTATTATTATTACATTAAATTAGGCAGAAACATATATTCTCTTCCTAGAAACATTAATTTCAGAATCAATAGGTACTTACCTAGCATGCTGGGAGGAAAAAAAAACCCCAAAACATTAATTTTGGCTGCTTTACTTTTTTTTAATTCCACAAACTGTGGTTTTAACCCCCAGTTAACCCAACTAATTTGAGTTTACTTTACATTGAGACAGCCACTCTGGACCTTTGATTTCTTCTGTACATTTTGTATTGTTTAAAAAAACAAAGGAGAAAATATTACTTATTTTCCTTCTGCGTTCTGTGTAACATCGTCTAGATAGAATTTTCCTTGTGAAATCAAATAAAGAGTTTTAAGTTATTTCCTGCTTGATTATTCCCATTGTATTAATAGAAAGACTTCATATGAGATGTATATTTAACCCTATATGTATATAACACGTATGTCTATATTTAATTTATTGAATTAACATAGCTAATTATCAGCAAATTAATATCTTTAGATGAAGGCAAGTTTATAATCTTGATGTGATGTCAATAATGTGTCTATTTAGTCAGACAACTTGACATGAAGTTACCACAGCTGCTTTACAGACATAAACAACTGCTACAAATAGTTTTAATTATTTTAGTTTTCACATAGATAAGAGATGCCAATAGATAAGGAATTCCAAAGTATCATTAACTGCACTTAGCACAGCGTGTCATTACAGAAACTTGCTGTCATCATTACACATTCTGTACTTGGGCTGCGATGACAATTTTTCATGCACTCTGGCGCGGATTTTCCCTCTGAGGGGCAAGATGCAAGGGCCCGATTCTGCTCCCATTCAAAGAAACTGCCTCAAAAAGGAACGTGATTTGATCTTGCGAGGTGTAATATTGTAGATGAAGGATTTCATTTTTAGGATCTGTGTTGACTTACATTATGTATGCAAGCCTAGATTTATTTTATATCTCGCTATGGGTTTAGCTCATGACAAAATGAATTAAACAAGGAATAGGTTACAGATATTTCCCTCGGGAGGAGGGCATTTGATCTTTTTCTCCATTTTCTACATAATATTGAAATCAACATCTCCTGAAACTTAAGATAAATGCATTGTTTGCCTCGCTGTTTTTATTTTTCAAGGAAAGCAGCATGTAGCAAGGTAGTGTTGAAGATGGAGACTTTTTTAATTAAACAGGTCTAGACATTAACGTTTTACTTAGGTCATTTTTAGCACATTTGGGGTAATCTAACCCGTGTGTATTTGTGTAGCCCTGATAATCCTCCTACACAGTCAGAGAGAGACTGTAACAAAGGAATAGCAATACAAAACACAGAACAATTCTGCTTGATTTTCCGTTGCAGTCATTTTATCAGGGACAGGGAATATTTTACAGTCGTGCGCAGATGAAGGTTGCATGCATTCCCCAGCATTAAATTGTGGTAGAAAATGAAAAACCTAATAGCATTTTGATGTATTCCAGTTAGGTTTTCCATTAAGAGAAAAAGGTGATATGTTCACACCATTTGTCAGGAAAAGAAGAAATGAAGAAAATGTTGACAATTTCATTACACTCTGGTTATGGGGTGATCTGAACTTACCTATTACAAGATAAAAAGGAAAAAAAAACAAGAAAGAAAAACTATTCAAGATATTATTAGTTGAAAACATTACTGTTTATAGTTACTTTAACTTCTGCTACAACTGTACAGTTGATAGAACAGTATGACCTGCAGATTTTAAAGCAGAGATTTCACATCATTCACAGCCCCGCTAAAAAAATCTTGTGTCCCTTTTGAATGACACAACATCAAACCAGTGCCAAGCTGCTGAGCAGCGCCTAATAAACCTAGTCCTTAACAAACCTAGGTCTAGTGCTCTCTTAAGCTCTCTGGTTTTTCAACAAGTATATTTTACTGATTCTGTATTCTTTCTCTTTTCTTTTCTTTTCTTTTCTTTTCTTTTCTTTTCTTTTCTTTTCTTTTCTTTTCTTTTCTTTTCTTTTCTTTTCTTTTCTTTTCTTTTCTTTTCTTTTCTTTTCTTTTCTTTTCTTTTCTTTTCTTTTCTTTTCTTTTCTTTTCTTTTCTTTTCTTTTCTTTTCTTTTCTTTTCTTTTCTTTTCTTTTCNATTATTACTTCCACAGAGCTTCATATTACATATAATAAAATTAAGAACAGATATTTGGGTGGAGAGGTGATTATAGCTGTGCTCAGTGGGATTTCTGTAATTACGTATCAGTAGTTGCTCTTTAAGGAAATATATTTGGGAGACACGTCTGTATGGAGATCAGCACAATGCATTCTTTCATTGCTTCCCTGCAAGATACCGAAACAAGACACACATGCACAACAGAAGGAAATGATCCTGTGCTGAATTATTCGTTAACCACTGGCTGAATTCAATTCTCCTCAGTCTAGTCATAGAACCATGGAACGGTTAGAGTTGGAAGGGACCTTAAAGGTCATGGAGTTCCAACCCCCATGCCCTGGGAAGGGACACCTCCCACCAGAGCAGGTTGCTCAAAGCCCCATCCATCACTAAAAGGTGGTGAAAGATTTTTCTAGCTCTTACACCACAAAAAAGTCACACCGAACACAACAATGCTGCGCCTATACTTAAGATAGGTGTGTGCTACTCTGCTCTAACCCTGAACATCTACAAACCCGGAGGTAGTGAGACCACTGCTCTGGAGGCTTCAAATCTGCTTCCATGTGGTGGAACTGAACTATGCTAGATCTTTGCTTATTAAATACCATGCTGGAGAAGTGGAGCATTCTCGGTGTAGCCAGCAGAACCAAGCAAAGTGTCTTCAGTGCTTCCCATAGGCTTCAATCCACTCTCTGGGGAAACCAAGCAACCAAGGAATTCAGAGGTGCTCACACTGCTCTTGTTGAAAGCCTCCATAATGATGCTGTAATTCCATGGTTCCATGATTCCATGATTTTCTTGGTGGAAACAATTTTCATTTTGGAGTCAAACTATCCACAATAGAGCATTGGATGAGGCAAGTTTACTGCCTGGAAAATAGCCAATAAAATTATTCACCCCTAATGTTTACTTTTTCTAATTATTTATCGCTTACTGGACCTGATGGTACCTGGACACAGCTCAAGAGAAAGATGTGTGTGCAGAACACTGTGAAAGAGAGTAAATATTGCTGCCCGATGACTATCCCTCTTTGGTTTGACAAGAGGGTGGGAAAGGGAGTTGTATGGGAAAGTTATGGACCAGGAGGCAGGCACACTCTGACAAAGAAACAGTGGAAAGCACTTGTCATATCATGCTACTAATCCTTAAAGCTTTAAATATAGGTTGCTAAAGCAGACAGCAAAAATCTGCATTACTAAAATCTTTCATGCGTTTCTACAGTTGTAGGTGGCACCGGTTGTAGCAGCCATTGTACAATAAAACAGATACGATTAATAATGCAAGAAAATAATTTATAGGTAACTCCTCAGACGGATGCATACGGATTGACAATCTATCTGTGAAAAGACTGTGAGGTCTTGGAAAAATACAAAACATGGAATAACATTTTTTTTCCTTTCCTTTTGTAGAGCAGAAGTGATAAATCAAGGAATTCCAAAGATCGGTGTTTCTATCTTCAGTCTTCATTGTAATTTTCAATAAAAGCACATTTAACCCGAAGTTAGCCAGTTTGTTACAAAGAATTCTACCACAAAGCAATACCCTTACACAATTTCCTTCCCAAAAGAACCCTCTAGAGTAACCAAATATCAGCATTAAGAAAAAAAATACTGAAATTGCAGAATCAACAGTTCTCCAATATCAGTGTGTCTTTAATTAGCCTCACAATCACACACTTTGCTTCCCACGAACACCCTTTGCCTCATTCAGATGTCACAATTGACCAGGATGGAGTGATGAATCAAAATTATGCTGTAAGTGTCCAGGAACAGGACAGATCTAGGGGGAAAGTTAATAGTCGCTGGTGGAGGCAACTGAGCGCTGCTCCTGGCTCTGCCTTTGGTACCGACTGCTCTGGGGAGGATCCACAACCATGAAACCTGTTCCTTCTTCTGCAGCCTCCATCGTGTGCACACACCTACAGACTCACATATACACACCCCTCTCTGTTCACTAACTTTAAGATTGTAAATGGAAACACATGAAAGGCTGGAAATGTTAGAAATGTGGTTTGATAGGATAATTTAACTCTGGCATTCCTGTTCATGCTGTGATTGTAAAAGCCCCTTCATAATTTTTCATAAATAAATGCAATTTCCTGCCACATTTCCAACCAGAAATTTACATTGTGTTGGCATGCACACAGTTCATCAGCGCAACCAGAGCCTTCAGATGTCATCAACACTGTTATCTGCCACTCAACCCAACCGATGTCCCCACCAGCAGCAGTTCCTTATCAGCCTCTCCTTTGTGAGGCCCTACACACAGAGAACTGACGCTCCCTTTGCCAGGTTTCCGAGTCCTGGGTTGCACTTTGTGGTTCAGTGAGTGGTTTCTTTTTTCTGTTTTTCAACTCAGAGCTGACTCAGTAGTTCCTGATTTCTTTCCAGCCTGTCCACTTTCTTGTCTTGACCATCTTCCTGCCAGCCATTGCCTGTTTCAGGCTCAATTATCATCGTGGAGTTCCTTGTTTCAGCAGACACCAACTTCTTACACCAAACCCGAGTCCCAGTGCTCCACAGAATCAGAGAGTCATAGAATCATTATGGTTGAGACGGACCTTCCAGATCATTGAGTCCAACCACCAACCTAACACTGACAAAAACCATCACTAAACAGTATCACCATGGTTTTATTTCTCTCCCAGACTGTTGTCCTTTCTTGGCTCTTCCAACCAATTCATTTGATCTTGGCTTATGTTAATTGTCATCCCCAAACCCATTACCTCATCCCCTCCTTTTCCTTATCCTTCAACAAATTGCAGCTTCCATGTATTTTTCTTTCTGCCTCTTAGTGATGCTTTTTTCTTTTTCAGTATCTGTACAGCTAGCACAGTGAATCTATGAAGACACAGTCTTTCTGCCCTTACCTTTCATTCCCAGTGACACAGCAGCTTGCAGCAATCACAGCCAAGTTGCTAGGACACTTTTATTCAGTTCTGCACTCACAAGGTAGAGTCTGACCATTAGAGACAATATTTTGGGGGAATTCTGCAACCACAGTCTCCTGTTGACCATGTGTAAAGTGAGATTTTCATGGCTTCACAAAAGACATATTCTTAACAAAAAATCCTTGTTTGCAATATTTCAATCCCTTCCTCAAAAATATAGATAATGCACAGATATTGGGGGTATTCTTAGTTGAAAAACTACAGCTTTTAAATTGTGCATTGAATCAGGATTTGGAAGGGACCTCTAGAGACCATCCCGTCCAACTCCCCTGCTAAAGCAGGGCTGCCCAGAGCACAGCACTCAGGACGGCATCCAGGCAGGGCTGGAAGGTCTCCAGAGAAGGGGACTCCACACACTCCCTGGGCAGCCTCTGCCAGGGCTCAGCCGCCCTCAACAGAGATTTTACTCATCTTTGGAAGGAAATTCCCGAGTTCCAGATTGTGCATTTAAATGTGTTTTCCCCAGTTTTACTGTTAGCAATAATAAGATAGATTATGCTGAGTGTTTAATACAAATTAAATTAAAAACATACATTTGGCATTATAAGTACCGCCCTGTAGACCTAAAGTTTGGCAAAGTCCTAAGCAACTGAAAAGAGAGCCCTTTAATGGCAGCTTTTTCCTTCACCATCAGTTTGACAGATCCTGTACTACCTTTTCCAAGTGCTCCAACCACGCCCTAAGTGTCAGATCTCTTTTCCTTGGCCCGTACTGGAAAGCTTTTTTCCTTTTCAGAAGGCGCAAATTGGGCTGTGTCTCAACCAGGCACGTTGAGGGAAGGCATTGCGTGTCTTTCCTCCACTCTTGATGGTTTTGGCTGTTCTTGCCCTGAGCTGAGGCCCAGTGGGCATGTCTTCTGCTGGAGCATGTTCATGTCTTCTCATGGAAGGCTTTTTAGCTGAAAAATAGACTTGTGAAAAATACACCAGCAGTTAAGTAATTTAACATAATTTAACCTGCCTCATAATGGATTTAACAACTCATATTAAAGCACAGAACTTGTCAACAGTGATATTACAGGCATTATAACACTGAAAGTCACTTTTCCTGCATGTCTTTTTAATTTTTCCCACATTCTTAACCTTTGAAATTAAAAAGTAAAGGTTTCCACAGCTGATGAGGTTTACTGAGGCCTTCAGCTTTGGAAGCATCACCACTTTCTCACTCTGCATCCCAAGGATCCTGTTAAAAACTGTTCCTTAAATAGATAATTTAATCAGAAAGATGAACTTGTTTGGCCTGGTAATGTAAGGAACATAACAAATACATGAGGAAAAACTTGATTTCTACAAAACTTCAAGCAAGAGTAAACCTGGAAATCTCTCCTTCATTCTCCATTTTTCTCCTTTCTCACACGGGGACCTCCGCAATTAGAAGGCAAAGAGAATTTTACCTATGTGTATTTTAAGACTCCGCATGGCAACCTGAAAAACATCCACCCACTTAACTTTTATTTACCAAAAATGACTTTGTGGTGTCTTAATGCTTCTTTTTAGGGAAGCATTTGAATTATTAGCTCACACTTAGCATTTTATTTGCCATGTACACCTCAGCGTCAACTAATCAGACTTTACTCTTGAACACTCTGAATTGCCTGTAGCACTTCACTTCAGCAGGCAAACTGACTCACGCTGACAGGAAACAATATGAGGCTTTCCCCGAAGGGACCATCCCATAATATCAATACGAGCATGTAGTCATTAGCTAGTCAGGGAACATCTAACAATTACATTAGTCAAAGCACTTTACGACATTTACTTTTGTGGAGAATCTGAGATTCCAGCTCCGAAGCTTTGCTGAGCAGAAGTACCAAACACAACAGTGCTGTTTTGTTATAAATAGAATTAATTTGGGGAAGATCAGATCATCTAACAAGTTAAACGTATTTTTAAAAATTCTTATGGGTACTCATCTCATGAAAAAAAAAAAAAAGCATATCAATGCAGTTTTTATTTTTTAATTTTAAGGGGAAAATGCATTTCCTAATGACAGAGGAATAAAACGCAGGCAGGGATAGATAAAACTATTTGCATAAAAAAGGATAAACAGTAACAGAGCTTCACAAACACATTACTTCACCATGAGTACTCACTTCCACTCTGAAAGCTCAGTGAATTAATAAAGGACAATGTTCTGATACAAAATAGTCTGAGAATATGTATGTATAGACACATTAATATTTAAATCTCAATAGCAGCATCTATTATTAAGCATTTCTACTCGTTCTGATAGCAGGCCTTAGAGGCTTCACGCCGTTGCGGAAGAGGATAACACGATGCCGGGCCTCCCTTTGGCTGACAGCAATTCAACACTGCCTGGCACTGAGCCACATGCCCTTTGGAGCTCCAGCCACCAGCAAGCGTTGCAGCAGGTTGGAATCTGCAGACACCTCAGAATCTGATCTCCGCTCTCCACACTCATGTCCCGGATTGCTGAGCTGGGGAAAAGGTCTTGCTCCCCTTACCTTGGCATGGGATGGAGTGAACTCTTGTTAAAGCTCATGGTGGCTTCAAATGGCCAAAACAGCATTCACTAATTTGAAAAAATAAGATCTTTCCCGGGGGTCAGACCCAGGCTGTGGAAATGATCTCCATGGGACATAAGGATCACAGAATCACAGAATCTTTATGGTTGGAAATGACCTCTGAGGTCATCAAGTCCAACCACCCACACACAAAAAAACCCAACAGTCTCAGGCAATAGAGTATGACCTGAAGTGCCACATCTACACGTTCCTTCAATCCCTCCAGGGATGGTGACTCAACCCCCTCCCTGGGCAGGCTGTTCCAGTGCCTGACCACCCTCTCAGTCAAGTCATTTTTTTTCTAATATCGAGCCCGAACCTCCCCTGCTGCAACTTCAGACCATTTCCTCTGGTCCTGTCATGATTCCCTTGGGAGAAGAGGACAACACCCACCTCTCTGCAACCTCCTTTCATGGAGTTGTAGAAGGCAAGGGGTCTCCCCTCAGCCACCTCTTCTCCAAACTAAACACGCCCAGTTCCCTCAGCCTCTCCTCGTATGACTTGTTCTCCAGACCCCTCACCAGCTTGGTGGCTCTCCTCTGGACACACTCCAGAACTTCAATGTCCCTCTTGGAGTGAGAGACCCAGAACTCAACACAGCACTGGAGGTGAGGCCTCACCAAGTGCCCAGGACAGAGGCACCATTACTTCCCTACTCCTGCTGGCCACACTGTTCCTGATACAGGCCAGGATGCTGTTGGCCTTCTTGGCCACCTGGGCACACTGCTGCCTCATGTTCAGCCAGCTGCCACCAACATCCCCAGGACCTTTTCTGTTGGGCAGCTCTCCAGCCACTCCTTGGCACTTACCGCTGACCTTGGCAGATGACAGAGCGGGCCCTTTTTAAAGATCATGATGGACTAAAATGGCCAAAAAAACATTCTATGCATTGAAAAAAAAAAAAAAGATTATTCCCAGGGATGAGACCTAGGCAATGGAATCAATCGCCACAGGACAAAAAGCTCATCATGGACCTTGCCACATTCTGTACCAAGGGCAAGAAATTATGGAAAATGTTTGCCTTTCTGCTTTTCCCTGTGTAAGTACAGAGCAGAGAGGGAACTGAAAAAGGAGTTGTGCAAAGTTTTACAAACACCAGTAGTGCACTGCAGATGCAGACACTAAAGGCACGTCGGCTCCAGCAGCGACATTGTTGAAAGGTGCTCAGGTATTTCCTAATAAAGTTACCAAGATTATCTGAAATAACTTCTACTCGAAAGAGCACCCCAAGTCAGTGAGAAACCATCAGAAAAACAAGATGTGTCCAAGCTGGCTTGCTGGAAGATATCTGCCACCCCTGTCCATGATATATGTTATTAAGACCTTACAAGTCCAGATGTGACTACTCTCAGCTTTTCATTAAGGTGGTCTGGGACCTAATGCCTAAACTGTTCAGAAATGCTGAAGACCCATTCCAGCAGATACTCCCATGAAACACCAATAGCATGCTTAAGTGTCTACTGTAATTGGCAAATTTTTAGACAGCAAAGTACCGGCCTGACTTTGATCTGCACAGGCTGCGCAAAATGCCTGGCGTTGCTTCACATTCCAATAACCCTGGTTTTGCCAGGAACAAGTTACCACCACCGTCTGCAGTGGTGGAACCTGGCAGCTCTCCAGCGCTGCTGTTATCTCTTGCCTATCCAAAAGCTCCCAAAGCAATAAAACAATGCTCCGTCGAGCTGGTGATGAAGCGTCATAAAAACCTGTGATGGGTAAGTTGAAAAATGTTGGTAGGTCCAACTGAAAATTTAGAGTCTGATTTAAACCACATGGAGAGCATGCAGACCTGTGCACTGCATGGCAAACCTTTAAAAGTCTCAACTCCAGAATGTTGTGTATTTCCAGGTTCATCGGAAAATTCTTTAAACCACAAGAGTGATAGTTCAGAGAATTCTCTGTCAAACTTCTACACTTAGTTTGAGTCTTTGCATGCAGTAGCACACACATTATTCTTTTCCCCTCTTCTCTTTTCCATGAGAATGTCATAAATAACTCAAAGGTTAATAACCACAAATCCCTTCATTTTTCACAGAATGCTATGGGATTGGAAAGGACCTCTGGGGATCATCCAGTCCAGCCCCCTGCCAGAGCAGGTCCACCTACAGCAGATTGCACAGGAACACATCCAGGCGGGTTTGAATGTCTCCAGAGAAGGAGACTCTACCACCTTTCTGGGCAGCCTCTGCCAGGGCTCTGCCACCCTCAGAGGGAAGAAGTTCCTCTTCATGTTTAGACGGAACATTTTATGCACAAGTTTTTGCCCATTTCTCTTGTCCTGTCCCTGGGCACCACTGAGAAAAGCCTGGCCCCATCCTCCTGACACCCACCCTTCAAGTATTTCTAGGTGTTGATCAGATCCCTCCTCAGCCTTCTCTTCTCCAGACTAAACAGACCCAGTCCCTCAGTCTTTCCTCATAACAGAGATGCTCCAGGCCCCTCATCATCTTTGTGGTCCTCTGCTGTCCCCTCTCCAGCGGGTCCTTCTCCTTCTTGAACTGGGGAGCCCAGAACTGGACACAGTGCTCCAGATGAGGTCACACCAGAGCAGGGCAGAGCAGAGGGGGAGGATAATCTACCTTGACCCACTTGTCACTCTCTTCTTGTGTCCTCACAGGATGCCATTGTCTTCTTGGCCACCAAGGCACATTGCTGGCTCACGGGCATCCTGTTGTGCACCAGGACTCCCAGGTCTTTTTCCTCTGAGCTGCTCTCCAGCAGGTGCCCCCCAACCTGTGCTGGTGCAGAGGATTATCTGGGCTGCCTCTCACATGTGCAAAGGGGTTAATTTAAGAACCTGGCAACTTTTAGACACTTACAGAAATACTTCTAAGATCATTAAATGACAGACAAATTTTCTTACTGAAAAACCCCCAACAGTCTCTAAAATCTGAAGTAAATGCTACTTTACTTTTAAAGTATATACTGTCAATACTGCCAATACTTGGTCTACGTTAAACTATATAAAAATATATTCTTTCAATTTTTTATTATTAAAAAAAGCTAACCAAACCAAACAAAACCAAAAGTATGTAACAGGGTAAGTAATAATAACAAACTCTTTACTGTCTCATCCCTAGATATGGTGTTCATATGTGTTCACCCTGACTAAAAAAAATCAATATATGGTGTTTTTTAAATGACTGTTGAAATTCATCTATCCTGAGTTCCTATCCAATATGAATAGACTGATGAACAAAAGTCTGAGTACTGCTCTGGACTGCTCTGCTTCTATCAATTTACACCATAAAATTGAGCTCCCAGTCCCTTCAGCATACGGCTGTTCTGCTGCCATAGTGAAATGCCAGAAGAGAATTGCTAAGACCAACTGATCCTGACCAGCAGATTTTTTTGTCCTGTCTCTGGGGCGCTCACAGCAACACTTTTCAAGAGAGCTACATGAATATACTTATTTCTTTTTACAATGAAGACGTTCTTTAATTGAATGACCATGTAAAAATAGCTCTTTACAACTCCAAGATATGTATCCTCTTCCTGTTCAAGGGCAATTTTTTCTCTCATATCTGTTGTACTCAGTGAATACATCGATACTGAGAAAGTTAAAAATGTCTGTGCCCCCTCTGATTGTCTAGGTATCACCCCATGGTTTTGGGCTTGGATTTTTTGTTATCTGGGTCACAGAGGAAGGATCGAGTGCACCCAGGGGAGAAGAAGGATAATGAATCTCATCCAGTATCCAGTGCTGTACAGAGGAGAAAAGAAAGAAGTGCACTCTGCAGATTAAAATGAAATATGCAAGAACACCCTGGAAATGATGTGTTCGGTCTTTATGTATGAATTAAACCTTCATTTTCTAATAGCTTATTCTAATTTCCCTGTGTGGTTAGTACGGGAGACCTTAAGCCCAAGAAGTGATTAAGACAAAAAAAAAGTCTTTTGCTTTAGGATGTAATCCTCCCGTTTGTAGATACCAATAGATCGGTCAAGTGGCAAAGACTAAAGGAGCTATAAAAAGACTAGAGAAGGCTATAAAAAGAGTTTGTGGAGGAGTTTCATTTCCCCACAAGCTAGTGACATCATAGCTGAATTTTTAGTGAAGTCTTATCATTATTTCATGTCTGGAGCAAATTAACATGTCTCGATCTGAACATGTGATTCTTTTGAAAGGAGACAGCAATATGTCCCTGTATCTGACGTGCCGACCCCAGGCCTTGATGGCAGCGATGGCTACGATTTCACCTGACCTCTTTCTTGTTGAACTTCTAAAGAAAGGGACACTCATTTGGAAATTGAATATGCACAGCTTTCATCAAGCACACACAAGAGAAGGGTCACAGTTACCTTCTTTTAAATGATGTGTATTCATACCAACCAGGTAGAGAAGCAACATAAAAGGAAAACTTATATCATCCAAGAAACACCAAGAAATACAAGAGGTATATCATTTGAAGCTTCCTGTAAGTAGGACAATGAGTCAATGGAAACTCAGCTACAGTTTTCAGGCGGAGGCACTGAACCTTTCCTAGGTGCTTCCCATTTTCCTGTTGGACTTTACTGTGATATACAGTAAGAAAGGTTTGTTGCCATAAATACTGCATTGGTATGTCACTGTGAGAACACCCTGAAAGGTGCTTGTCCAAGTAAGCGTGTGAGCAGAAAGCACAGTGCCATCCCATGTGAAACAGCCAACAAGAGGGCTAAACCCATCCAACAGAGAGGCCTCCTAAAAAACAGGTTTCCTGGGAGTGCAAGGAGATTATTGACATTAATTCTATTTAAAAAAGAAATCTTTAATACTCTGAAAAATATTTTAATCAATAGTATACAAACCAAAACCTAAGGCACCACAAGAACTTTAGTCATTGTTTGCTTGGGTTTCAGACATAACAGAGAGAGCGTGAAAGAGACAAACATAACAGTCAAAGAGTTTTGCTCAGAATTCACAAAATAATTGGGTTTGAGCTGCTCTGCCTTATTTTTATCAAGTTGTAGCATAGCAGCAGTTCTCTTAAAATCACTGAGTTCTTGCATTTACAGCAAAGCAGGGACCTTTCCATGAGATTTTTTAAAGCTGAAACACTTTATATCAGTTGGTTCATCGGTGCTTTTAGGCCACAAAGGCAGGGAGAGGGTGGTATGAGGGATTACAGGCCCTGCTTTCTGCCTTAGTGTCCATTAAGCCAAGCCACAACTTAGATTCATAGACTTCAAGGCCATAGGAGGCCATGACTATCATCCAGCCTGACCCCTCTCTACAGCAAAGGGCAAAGAACGTCACTCAGTAATTTCCAAATCAAACACATAAATTTGGTTTGAGCTATAGTATATCTTCCAAAAGGACATGTAGTCTTAATTTAGAGATTTCGGGTGATAGAAAATCCATTACTTTCTCAGGTAAATTGTTCTAATGCTTCATTATTCTCACTGCTAAAAATGTGCACTTTACAGCTGAATTTACCTAACTTCAGACTACTGCCACTAAGAGCAAGAAAAAAAAAAAAAGCTTTTTTCTTCTAAATTAAATTTGATACCATGAAAAAAAATCTACTTTCCTAGGACACTGTCATCAAGACTAGTATTGACCTTCTTCTGGAAAAGGAAATTGACTAAGTTTTTTGTTCAACTTGAATCAATCTAGTAATTTTTACTCAGCTTTTCTAACGTTATCATAAACCAATAATCTACATATGATGTTGTTAATTCCATGTGAAAGTGTAACGATACCTTTCTATTCTTATCGTGTGGTTTATATATTCAAGGATCATATTTCTCATCCCAGGTAGAAGATGAGGACAGCCTAATAGCCAATGCCTTCCAGAATGCCACCTTCTAAGTAAGACCTACATGCCTTTTTCCTGGATGTCATGCTGGTAAAATACATTTTACAAAGGATCCCACTTCACAAACATACACTTCTCATGGATTTGATTCTGCCACTAGATTTCACTTAATTATTTTGTGAATCATCCACATATTTTGTCATTGATAATTTGCTATTCCCCCTTTGGCAACTCTATTGCACAGATTGGTCTAGAAGCGCATCTATACAGGATTCTGCCAGGAACATTGCCATGGTTTCAGTTGGGATTAATTTGACTTTCTTACTGGCAGCTGCTATAGTGCTATGTTTTGGATTTGAGTTGAAAATAGTGTTGGTAAAACACTGATGTTTTGGGTTGTCACTAAGCAATCAAAGCCTTCTCTGCTCCTCACATGGCCCCACCAGCAAGAAGACTTGGTGGAGGCACAAGAAGCTGGGAGGAGACACACTAGGGACAGCTGACCTCAACTCACCTAAAGGATGTCCTACACCACATGGCATCATGCTCAGTATATAAAGCTGGGGAAGAAGGAAGGGGGGGACATTTTGAGTTATGGTGTTTGTCTTCCCATGCAACCATTACATGTGAGGGAGCCCAGCTTTCCTGGGATGGCTGAGCACCCTCCTGCCATGGGAATCAGCAGCTGGATGGCTGCACTCAAAGAGTTGTGGTCCATGACTCAAAGCCCAGGCAGCGAGTGGTGATGAGTGGCATTCTCTCAGGGGTCGGCAGTGGGACCTGTGCTGTTTGACATCTTTGTTGGAGACAGGGACAGTAGGATGGAATGTGCCTGGAATTCTACTGGTAGCCCAAGGGCACAATCAGGCCCGCAGTGGGTAACACTACAGTCTGAAACAGGACTTGTTTTTTTTAGTAAAAATCACTGTAATGATTAGGATCATATTTGGTCAAGGTCACACTGTATGTGCCAAAGGAGACACTGTGTACCGCAGGAACGGCAGTGAGTGCTACTGCTCCTTTGCTCACCAGGCATCCTTACTGTAGAAATGGTGATGGTTTTCTGCAAGAGGCAAGGGAATGTTGAATTCCAGAATGAGTTCTATCTCTGTTAGAAGTGTCATGCATTGGAACAGGTTCAGGGTGCTGTAGCCTTCTTTAATCTATTTACATGTATGTTTTTCAATGTAGTCATCAGACAGCAAAGCATGGCTTGGCTTTAACTCACCACTGCAACACTCCATTCTGGGTTCCAACTGGAAATCCCAATCTGGCAGTGAAACGTGGTCCAAACATACAAGATTGTAGTTCAAGGACCTGTCTCCCAGAGATGATCTGTCAGAGTAACAAGCCCTGACGTCGCTGAAGTCACCACTGCATATCAATGCCTACAGTCTGTACTGGGGAGTCATTATGCACCTGATGTTCCTGTTGCTTATGCAACAAGATCCTCGCGTCCAAGAGGAGGTGCCTTGAGGATGAAATCACGCAGCCTGCTCGCCTGCAACGGTGGGGCTGCCAGCACAGTACGGTGTGTTCCGCTTCACTTAGATGAGCTCAAGGAGACCTGAGCCCTGGACTCCATTTAGCTTGTTGTGGACTCAGCGCTTTCTCATAAAATCTGTTTATCGGCCAAAAGTAGAAAAATCAAAAAGCATTTCATAAATAAGCTCTGTTTTGCCTTGTCTCGAGGTTGAAGAGATTCACGAATACACAATGAACAAAATTGATTAAAAAAAAAGAAAAAAAAAGATGAGGTATTTCTTCAGACCAGCCGCTGGCGTTTGCTTCACTGGGGGTGAAGGTAAGATGGACAGTCCTGGAACCATGGCAGATGAGAGCAAATCAAGCTGTAGTCCTGTACTCCTTCCCCCTTTCTTGCTTTTCCAGACCCACCCTGTAGGTGAATCGTTTCACACCCATCCTGTAAAGACTACAGGCAGAATAGATCCTGAGTGGATTTAATATATGATGTCAATTACATAGGGATTATTTCTTTTCCCAAAGAAAAAAGACGTGTTTCTTAGTAAACTGTATTTTTCTTGGAGGCAAGTATCTGTACTGCCTTAAAGGCCAGTGGAGAATGGGAGTAGTGAAGTTGGACAGTCTCAGTTGCCATCTTAGGGGCACAGAGCATCTTGTCTCTCTCCATTGTCAATATTTCAGGTAAGAATTTTATACAGTGGCATCACATGGCTTGGATTAATGAAGAGAATGGCTGGGTCCCACTGCAGATATTCATAAAACATTCTGGCCATGGTGAGTCACACCTATACCATAAACCAGGAACGCAGTTCCCCATTGAATAGATCTGTCTAATCTCACTTCACACATGCAACCAGAGCACCAGGATTGGTGACATTGTCCTGTCACCCTGCATAGCAGGGATGGGTAGGGACTCTTCATGAGGGATGGGAGCCATAGGACGAGGGGGAAGGGTTTGACACTGAAAGAGGGGAGAAGGAGATGAGATCTGGGGAAGCAATTCTTTGGTGTGAGGGTTCTGAGAGCCTGGCCCAGGTTGCCCAGAGAAGTTGTGGCTGCCCCATCCCTGGAGGGGTTCAAGGCCAGGTTGGAAGATGCTAGGAGCAACCTGGTCTGGTGGGAGTTGTCCCTGCCCAGGGCAGGGGGTGGCACTGGGCGGGCTTTGAGGTCCTTTCCCACCATAACCATTCAGTGATTCTATAAGCACATGAACAGCATCCTGTTTTCACAGGCACATTGACCAGTACACGAATCGGACAGTTTAAAGGTGCCTCAGATGTATTTCAGGTGCTTAAATCGTACAGAATCTCAGCAAACAGGGCTGGAAGCAACACCCAAAGATCATTTGGCCCCTTTATCTGCACGCAACGTGGGATCATGACCCTGGTGTCACTTTGGCTGCAGCAGCACCTCCTCTCCTGATTTGACAGTTAAAATGACAGTCCTTGCTAACATCAAGCATTCGAGCAGTCCCATACCAAAGAAATTGATTAATCCCACATTTTATTGCTTTTGTTTCTGCCATCATGCCTGAAAAAGAAATAGAACGCAATTCAGCTCAATATTGGTGAGGTAGGAACCTGGTATCTTCTCCTCCAGGAGGGAAGATTTACAACACACAGCTCTAGAATGAGGAGATACAAAGTCATTGCCTTTCCCAAAATACTTTACTGGGATATTAAAATGACCAGTTAGGTCAAGCAGACGTATCTGAAGAAAGTTTTTCAAGGCTGGAGGAAGGACAAAAAGAAGGAGAGTGCTGCATGTATGTGAGTGTGGTGCCCAGTGCTGAGGCAGTTTCCAGGTTGAGTTTTTGGTGTCTTGAGAGCAAGCAAAGGACAGGCCACTCTCACTTTTCAGTTGCTTTCAACTTTGACTAGCACATAAGGTATGAAATCTCTTACACTTCTGTTCCCATTTCCTTTTTAACCCCAGCATCGATAGCATTTCACCTCTGACCTTACCATGCTGTAGGTATGGGTAAATATAGTGTGCTCTAACTTTATCACTTCATTTTATTACTGCCATTTTGCAGGCAAATGCGTTGATAGAAGTCTTTTTCTTCACTTCTATTATTTTCTTGCCAAAGATAGAAAATTATTAACTAAATTAAAATGCCACTGCATATGTCTCATTTTCACATCTTGAAAAGCAAAAGAGTGTACAATATGCACGATGTGAATATTCTTAGTAACCTTGGTGACGATTTGTGTTAAAAGAAACCCTCTTTTCTCCTGACTGCCCCCAGCCTTCTGACAGGCCTGCCGTGCTGCTGCTGAACGTACAATATTGCCGGTAGCGTGATCGGGGACCGAGCCTGACCAACCTCTACTTCCGAAGACACGATGCTGAGCATAAGCTCACAGGAAGTCCCGACACCAGGGACCAAACCTACCTTGACATCTATCACCGTACACCTTACACCTTATGTATAAAATAGGTTTAGCGAATAATTAATATTCAGCCTCATTTAGAGTATTATTACCGTTCCCGCTGTTATTGCCACTGCTATTTTAGAGGTAGAAACGAAGAGATTCAGCACTTTACCAAAACCCACAGAGCAATCAGCTTGAGAAACAGGATCAGAATTAAGGATTTTTGTCTCCTGGGCTACAGCTTTTTCCACCCCTTGTTCAACTGACAGGAATATCTAAAGTGCTTCGGAAGTCATGAGTTAACGACCCTGATATAAAGTGATGTGCTTACTGACAGGCGTTTGATATGCTTTTCCACACAACCCCGCTATAGCGTTGTGCTCCATACTAATATTTGCTGTTTTATTCCAGGAATGTTTGTTTGGGTTGGTTTTGTGGGGTTTTTTTGCTTTTTGTTCTGAAGATTGCCAGTCGGAAATGGGGGTGCTTTTATCATGTATTCCAGAGCCCTGGGAGATCAAACAAGTAATATTTCCCTGTAGGTCAAGACACAGACTTACTCTCCAGTCAATAAGGCTGAAAGCAGAGTTCACCGAAACGGCACCACAGAGTCCGTGACCCTGCACACAATCCCATCACATAACCTTCGAGGGGCTCTCTTCAAAGTTAAGAAGAAAATAAATAGAAAGCAAACCTCAATTATGTAGGCTCAGCTTAGCTGCATCCTCCCAGCTGCAGAGCCTGCATCACACCCTCCCCACGGGGGCACGTTAATCATCTTGTCCCTTGATTCCCATTTCAGGTGCTTTGCATTCCCAGGTGTTTGGCCAGCCCTTCAGCCTGGGGGAGACCAAGAACATCCACTGGAGGACGGGTATCTGGGAAAACAAGCCCTTTCCATGCCCTGGGAATGGCACTGTCTGTGGGGCTCAACAACAAGCCGAATATGGAGCCAGTGGGAGCGCAGGAATGACAGCGCATCCTCTGCAGAGCAGAGGGAACGATCATTCATTTGCAAATGCTCCAGCAGGAGCTGGGAGATAGTCTCAACTTAGACTGAGGGATCCTCATGTCCTCTTTCTTCCCTCGTTGTCTCCCTTAACAACACAGAATTATTAAAAGCAGGGAAACCATTACAGAAAATTAGCTATTCAAAGAGCAGGATGAGCTCAAGTTCTAAAGTCTTCTACATGGGGGATGAGCGAGTATGACAAGTCGGTCCTGGATTAAACCAAGAGATAATCAGATTTCACCAAGGCAGGCTGTGAGACAAATCATTGTCACGCTCTTTAAAGGCTAGGCAACGTCTGCAGAAGCGGCAGAGGAGCAGTGGTTTCTATTGAGACAACATTAAGAAAAATTAAAAATGTAGACAATAGACATCTTAAGAAGGGAAGCCTTTTGTGGAGGAGCACAGTTAGAGATCATGTAGATGAAAACGTGCTCATACTGCTAGTCTGAGGGAGCAAAGGGAATCTATGTGGCTATGTGTTTCTTTTAGCCTGAATTCCTATAAAAGCTGTGAATTGATAAAATTCTATAATCAGATATTAAATTATTGCCAAGCTCAAAACGAGACCATATTTATTTTTGTAGTGTCAAAACCTGAAGGAATTTAGAGTCCCTGTGAATAGGGGTTAATGACATAATTTGATTTAAATGGCTTAGATTGTTTTGTGACTATACCAACTCAACCTGCTTCTCTTTGTAGTGTTTCTCTGCCTCTTATACCGTACAACTGAGAGGGGAAAAAAATCCCGAGGAAGGTGAACACTTTGAAGCATCAATCATTTTGAACCCTTAATGCATTCTTCACCCAACTGTCAGGACTATAAAACCGTAACTGGATGCAAAATGGCTATTTTACTTTCCTTTCAAATATTGAGATTGTGCAGTGTAAACTAAACAAATAACTTCACAGATTCCTTCAGCTCGTGTGATTCTGAGGCTCCCTGTGACTTGTTCTGGTGCCTTTGCCGTATGTGATCTGCTCCTCCGAAGTGAGAGACTGAAGGAGGCACCCCTGTTCCTTCCAGCTAAGTCTGTCATTAGGATTTGGTGGTGATAAATTTAAGACATCCCAAGCTTTAATCAGCATTCCATTTTTAATCCCTTCAACTAAATACCCCAAGCGTTAAACACCATTTCAAACAGTCATGTGCTCGCCACTAAACTGTTCTTGAAAGCTGAATTACAGTATTTGCTTTTGCAAATGCAACCAAATTAAATTTTATGGTGACAATAGCTAACATTTTATCTTTTTTAAAGCCTGTTCACAGCAGTCATTCCTATCAAAAGTTTTGCTTCTAAAAAGTGAAAATGCTTGCAAAAGATTTCAAAGCACAATCCTGACAACACACTCAACAAAATACTGCTTATGCATTTAAGATTTTTTTCATCCATATGAGGTATTTTTCTCATTCCTCATCTTAGTTTTTTTTTCTTTAAGCTAGGACATACAGGCATACGTTGTAAAGTAATTTTTTTTCTAGGAAGCATTTTGAGGTGTAAATATAAATTGTTTCCTTTACAGCCATTGTACATTAAAGGAAATTCTACTGCATTTGAAAACATGTCAGCTCTATTTTGTACTGATATTCAGAATCCTCTCTTTTTGACCAATATTATATAAAGTTCCTCTGGGAAGATAATGTGTATGATTGCAGCCCTGCCTTGTTAAAATCCATGGCTTTTTATGCAGTCATGTTTTCACCCATGAATTATGCATGAAAAAGTATCTCATTACATTTCATTTTCTTTACAGCAGCATCCCCCTTCTCGACATGCTCAGATTCCCGTCAGCCGAGCTCTACTCACCCTGCAGCTTGGCTCCATCTTGATGCCTTCATAGCATTTTAGACAAAATGGGCGTGTTTAACTTGTCACCTCAAGCCTGGTATAAATTATTCACCAGAGCTTTGCACAGATTTGCGAGATAACCAGCCTGAACTCGGGGAAACTTCAGAGGTTTGGCTGTGTATGTTGCATCTGACGAGGACATTAATGGCAATTTCCCCTTATGGTGGTGCCAAACAGAGGTGTTTGGGTGTTTTTAAAGGATCCCAGTTCCAACATTCAGCTTTATTGAAACTTACTTTTTAAACCTTGGGCCACGTGTTTTTATTTTTAGCACACCTCACAGATGTCACCAAAACTACGCTGTTACTTATCATTCAAAGGTCAAATGAGTAGAGAATCCTTTTAATGTGCTCTGCTTAATTTTAAAGGTGCCTGGAAAACTCTCCGGGAGTATATGCACATTTAAATCATGAAAATGAACAACTTGGGCCCTTCTCCTTCAGCTGGAACCAAGAAGGTGGTTCTTTTTTTCGAGCAACAGACTTAAGCCAAAGAGGGCATTTGAACTGTGCAGCTGGTGGAACCAGGGCCCGAGGATCCCTGGTTTTGGTAGGTAACTTGTATGCATGTCAGAGGACAAGAGCTGTGTCCGTCACCTGCAGTCAGTGGAAAGCAGGAGGTGTGTCAGTGGGTATGTAGAAATGTGTACTTTAGTTAAAGAAATTAAACACCTTCAAATGGTTTGAGGAGGGGTGACAGCCCAGTGGAGTTACCACCATCTGGAAAAGGGGAAAAATAACCCACATTTTAGAAAAGGAAAAAAGAAAGAGCAGGGGAACTACAGGCTGGTCAGTCTCACCTCTGTGCTCAGCAAGATCATGGAGCAGATCCTCCTGGAAATGCTGCTAAGGCACATGGAGAATAACGTGGTGGTCAGTGTTGGCCAGCGTAGCTTCCCCAAAGCCAAGTTATGTCTGACAAATCTGGTGTCCTGTGGGTCAGAGCAATCCAAAGGACAAATACAGGTCGGGTGGAGAATGGATTGAGATGATATTAGGAATGGATGTTGGGAAGAATGACTTTACCAAAAGAGTGGCCAGGCAGCGGAATGACCTGCCCAAGGAGGTGGTGGAGTCACCTTCCCTGGAGGTATTTAAGATGTGTGTGTAGATGTGGCACTTCAGGGCATTCTCTAGTGCCCAGGACTGGGTAGTGTTTTTGTGTGGTGTGTTGGTTGGGGGGTTTGGGGTTTTTTGGGGGGATGGGGAGGAGGTTGTGTGTATGGTTGGACTCGGTGATCTCAGAGGTCCTTTCCAACTGTGAAGATTCTGTGAGAATAGCCCTGAGGAGAAGGTCTTGGGGATGTTGGTTGAGAAGGTCAGTGTGAGCTGGTAATGCGCTGGTAGCTCAGAAAGTCCCCACATCCTGGGCTGTATTAAGTGTGGGCAACACATCAAGGGAGGAGATTCTGCCCCTCTACTCTGCTCTGGTGAGATCCCACCTGGATCACTGTGTCCAGCTCTGGAGTCCCCAACATTAGAAGGACATGGAGCTGTTGGAGCAGAGGCAGAGGAGGCCACAGAGATGCTGAGAGGGCTGTAGCCCCTCTGCTTTAAGGAGAGGCTGAGAGTTGGGGGAGTTCAGCCTGGAGAAGTCTCTGGGGAGAGCATAGAGCCCCTTCCAGGCCCTCAAGGGGCTCCAGGAGAGATGGGGAGGGACTCTGGATGAGGGGAGAAGTTCCCAGTTCACTGGGAACCACACATAGAGTCCACAGTGACTTCCATTCCTTTCATTGGGCAATTTTTGTAATTTCATACAGACTTATATTTTCTTGTGAGGAGTACGCAGAGGGCTCTGACGGTATCTGTCATACACTTCAGAGCAGCGAGGTTAAATTAACTGAGGATTCAGCAGCAGCAGGGCAAAATAGCCCATTTCTTCTCACTGCTGTCTAGAATTTCTTCAGGGATTTAGCCACTTCACATACATACCCATAACAAGCTATGTTACATATGAACTACTTCCACTCTAGTACTAAATATAACAGGCTACAGGAAATTTTTGAGTTTTGACTATTGCAGAACAATAGTTTTAATTATGGATGATTTTTGAGTATGAAAACCAGATATTTCAAATTCATTCAGTAGCTCAGACTCTTCAATGGTCTTTCAAAAGTAAGAAATGTGACTGAATAAAAAACACCTCTATGTTTTCTTTTAATTATAGGGCAAAAAATGTCATTTTTAGTTTCATAGTTCTCATTAAATGGTATATTCACATCTTAATGTCTAGAAAAATTTTGTATGCAACTTTCAATTCAGCTAATTAGTACTATGACCTGCTGGAGAGTTATAATTTAAGAAAAGAATGAAGAGAAGTTAACCTACCTCAAAGAAATTAGTATTCATATGTTGCTACAAGACTATAATAATAATCATAATTAATAATCTCTTCCCAAGAGACAGAGGGTGCGATATAAAACCTCGGTGCTGGACAAATCCAGTCCATGCAGAACGGTTCTCACTGGATTCTTTCCCCTCTGCTTCCAACCACAGGAGTGCTCTTCCGGGCCAGTAAACCAGGGATCACTCAACTGGGGTCAGCCCCGTTCTATGGATCAGCTGTGTCCCCCAGACCAAGCTCTGCTCCCTACAAGCCCAGCAGACAACAGCTTCAGAAACGCCTGTGTAAGAAACAAACCCAAAACACTGTGCAAGCGTCTGAACCTCGGGTAACACTGCCTCATGGAAAGCCGAGTCCGATGGCTAGAATATGATCTGATTTTTATTCCCCAGACCAATAACTAGCACCCAGTGAGAGTGAGATAACAAGAAGAAGTACAAGGTACATTGGTTAACGTTGCAAAGAGCCAAGTCTCTGGAGAGAGAGCAGAGAAAAAGGCATTTTGAAATTCTACTAGAAATCTTCCTTGTTTCTCTGCCGAGGGTTTTCAAAGTACTCATAGGAAAAGGGAAAAAAAATAAAAAAAAGCTTTCAGCACTCACAACTGTGTTGTGCTTGATAATGTTTTGTACAATGGTCTGTATTGTGAAATACAAATTCCATTTGAGGTACTTTGACAATTTCCTGGTACAGACTTATTTTATTCAATTACCCTGGTAAGTTTAAAACGCTGAAATGAGAACTTACTCATTCCACTTGTGGGTTAAACTAGACTGTGGCACTTCAGAACAATGCGGTTTATTTTGATGGACACTTTTGCTCACTCACAAATCACTGGAATCTTCCCAACTACCGACTGCAAATACAGCTGGAGTGCACAGACAGTGTGCACATATAAACAGGCAAGGAGTGAAAAAAACTGGAAAAGACTGTAAGAGCACATGTGTAGCTGAAACCCTATTTTACATACAAATACAGGTGTCCTGTCTTTGTGTGTAAGCATGGAGTTCTCTTTCTAATTAGGCTCGTGATGGTAACGTCGTTATGAACAGCTTATTTGTGTATGGTGGACATGTAACAATCCGACTTCTCCCCGTGACTAATCCTGGCTATTTGCTCAATCTTTTATAAGTCTTTCTTTCTTCATCTTATGCTTCTTGCCACTCCCTCTGCAAAAAGACAAAGTCAAATAATAGCAAATTTGTCAAAGGCAATTCAGGTAGCAAGTAAAATACTTCTATTTCAAAACCAGGTAATGACTCAGAATTTAGAAGTAAATAATTCGTCTATGGAAAATATATATCAAACTGAACAAATTTTAACCACATTAAATTTGGGGTACTTTACTTTTTTTAATAAATTTATCATCTCCTTCTTTTCCAATTGGGCTTCCAAATATTTCCAAAGATCTGCAGCCAACAGCACCCTATGAACCAGTGCTGTCCCCCAGGAGGTCACCTCAGGCTAATGGGGCTACTGTTGGTCAGAGGTGTAAGGGTTTCCACCAGAGACACTGCTGCTGGAGGTAGACATGGACCTCATTATTCATTTTAAAGAGAGGTATAGCTTTGTCAAACACCACACACAGGCACTATAACTCTAAAAGTAATTATAAAATGAGACTGATGAAACTAAAGAGAAAATTTCCTGGGGTTCTAAAATTCAAAAAAGTCTCGAGAGCATGAAAAGAATGAGTAAAATTAAAGTACTTCAGGTTTAAACGTGATTGTTACCTTCTAATTATTTTGTAACTCCAATAGAAATGTTATTCTTCCAGCACAACCTGAGTTTTTTGTATTAGGCTAAGCTGTCTTTACATTCAGGCTTTTGTCAATACTTTAATGCATTATTGTACTTTAATGTATATTAATGTAAAATAAAGTCAAGCTACTTGAATCCAGAAACTTGGGCTGATCACCCCTGGACAAGAGGCAGAGCTATAAACTCATCTGGACTTGCTAAACATCAGTAATTATTTTTAAATTTTCTTGTTATAAGGAATGTATGTGGTAGTTCTGACATTGCTTCCTTCCAACTGACAGCAGGAGAGGAGGAGCAAGACAGACCTCCGGTGATCAGTGGCAGCCGAGGAAGCTGCAAGTACAACGTCATTTCCCGTATTTGAAGACAAAGGTTCCTTCTCAGGATCCTGAGAAGCAGCATTTTTTGTGATTCCTTACCACTGGCGCATTGTAAGAGCCTTCCTTGATTTTTGGTAGTTTCTGGAAACTTTTTCTTCTATCGAGGACTTGCTTGTCGCCTTTACAGGTGTCTCCTCATGACCCAGAAATGGAAGAAAGATCAGTTTGTCTTCCCAGCTCTGCCTTTCCTCTGTAGTGATGCCAGTGCACACCCAGAGTTCTTCCAACAGCTGTTTTATTTTTATTTCCTTATGTATTTGCTGCTGGATCATCCCTTACAGTCGGAGTGTCTTCTTTTAGTCTTCTCTTTTGTAGATCCATCAGTTTTGCTATTTTTTTTTGCTATTTCTTTTTCCCTCTAGTGCTTTCTTGAGTTCTTTTTTCAAGTGAACCTTTTTTCCAAGCAGCAACAGCTTAAAAATGTTTCTGTTTTGTTGCAGCCTCTTCCAGCTTCTTCACTTTGTTTTTTAATTTCTTCTCAATAGCATCCCTATTTTTCCTTCTTCTCTCATGCAGGCAGTGCTGCTGGTACATTGCAAGAGACTCACCTATCTCATCCTGATCTGCTTTTGAGCAAAACACTTTTGACAGGGTGAAAGATGTCTTTCAGTTCAAGCAGGTGATGTGATCAGCTTCCTCTAACTTTGAAACATCATTTCCTGCAGCCATGATCTGCCCAACTTGAGAGTCTTTTATTCTGGCTTATCCCTCACCATCGTACATCACAGATGATTTTATTTTTTCTTCACCTAGATTGGGCTTGAATTTTATTGTTGTACCAGTGTGTTCAGAATATATTTCATACCTAGTTTATAATGTCTTTTAAAATGTCACATTAACCATAGCTTGAAGATGTAATCATTAACTTATCTGCAAGGGTTTCTGGATTTATTGCCAGCTCTTGGCACACAGGAGAACACGGTGGGTCCACACCCATCCATCCATACAGTATGTCATGGTGTGTCCCTGGGATACTGACAGTTTGCCACTCCCTGGTGTTTGACCAGCCCAGTAGTGTTGTGCCAACACCTCTCTTGTTTGCTCGGGTCAGACATTGACCCACTGCAAACCCTTCCTAGGACCCAGGCAAAGGAAAATCAGGTAGTGCAGAGATCACACCACTCCTGGTGTAATAAAATCTGGGGTAACTGGTAGTGGGAAAATAGGACAGTGTCGTAGACAGTGTTGATCCTGAGGTGCAGCCTGTTTGTGAGGAAAATGGGCCAGTTGTGACACCATTACAGCTTTTTTCCTAAGTGTCTTATCTTTTCCAGGTGACCCTAGTGATGTCACAGCTTCATAACCTGGTTCTTTTTTGCCATGTGCCATGGTATAAGAGAGTTCCTAATACTGCCATGCAGAGAGCAGAAACAGCACACAGAACCAGCATAAACTGACAAATCCTGCCTGCTGGCAGTGGAAGGACGAGCACGCTCACTTTTCATTGGGCTTGCACGCCTCTGCAGAGACATTTGCAGTCACAGCTCATACACGTGTCAGTCCTGTTACACAGTCTCTGCCCAGGTCTGCGGTTCTTCCCCTCCTGCCCCAGCAAAGCCTCCAAAGATATCTTTGGCTACACACGGAGGTTTATACATTGAGTTCAGAATATAAAGAGCCACCCATTTCAGATCTCAAAACCATCACTTTTCATAGAATCATAGAAACATAGAATTGTCCAGGTTGGAAGCGACCTTTGAGATCACCTAGTCCAACCATCAACCTAACCCTGTTAAAAACCATCACAAACCCATGTCTCTCAGCACTATGTCAAACTGTCTTTTAAATCCCTCCAGGGATGGTGCCTCAGCCCCTGCCCTGGGCAGCCCAATCCAAGGCTTAAAAACCCTTTCAGTGCAAAAATTGTTCCCAATATCCAACCTGAACCTCCCCTGGTGCANTGGCCAACAGCCCATGGTCCTTTTCTGCCAGGCAGCTGTGGCTGGGTGAGCTTTTCTCACCTACCACTGCTCAGACAAGGACGTGCTGCTCTGGCGTGGGGATTGCGCTGGTTTCCTGAGAAGAGAGAGAGCACGAGAGGGACTTACCTTCCCAAGGGACACCTGAGGCACCGTTCATTTTTCTGATGGATTGCATTAAGAAGAGAGCACTAACTGAATGTACCTGACATTAAAAAATTTTAGGCATAATTGGGTCACAGAATCAACAAGAACATAGCGCACAGAAAGAAAAACATGTTGCAAACCTTGCACAAGACAAATGAACATAAAAAGTATCATTCTCTGAGGGATCCTGTTAATTGAATACATTTAAAATTTTCAGAGGCAGTTAAAGCTGACACCTGCTGTTTTATAGACTGACGTGGTTAGAAGCTATCTAGCTCTTTCCAGTAAGCTGAAGAAGCAAAACATCTAATTAAAACCAAAGCTGTAAAGGCGTTTAGTCAAATTGTTTAAAGTGTTCTTTTTTAAGATGTAAAATTGGCTGGGTTTTGTTGGCACAGATAGTTTATCAAAGCTAACGAGTAAAATTGTGGAAGCCCTGCAAAACCGGAATGTTTGAACAGACAAAGATTCTGTGGAGCTTCACTTTTTGAAAAGCCTAAAAATGGCTTAATACAACACTTAGATTAACCTCCAAAGAGAAGCAGCCGTACCTTATCTCCCAGTAGAAGGTTTAGGTCCAAGGCACAGTTAGGGCCCAGAGGAGGAAAATGTGCCAGTTGTGAACAAATCTTGTGAGTTCATAATATTTTCCTGAAAAATATTAATTTTTTGCGTTCTAACATTCCAAATAATGTTTCTGGAGTTTGTGTGTCAAATGTACAAAGCTGGTGCTCACAGTAGCTAAAAGTGTCGGCGATGCCAGCACACCCGAAACCTCCTCTGATTCCTTTATGCTGGGGAAAAAAAAAAACAAACCAAAAGGATGGCATTTCCTGAGAACCGCCGTGATTTGCCTGATGTAGTAGCCCTGTCTATTATTAGTAGTATCTTCATAGCATCTTCAGTCCAAATTGCATTATACGGTAAGAGAAGTGGGAGAAAAGTGGCGGTTTCCTCCTCCTCCTCCTCCTGGAGCCGTGGCTGGAGGGCCCCGCTCAGGGCTCCCGAGGGCAGGGTATCACACACGGGCCTGGGAGGGGGCTTTGCCGGGGGGAGGCAGTGAATGGGGAGCGCTGAATAGGGCTCCACAAAGGCACAGCAGGTACAGCTGGTGCAATTCCACGCAGACAAAGCCCCTGACAATACAGCGTAGACGGTTAAAGCGCTGCATTATGTGCCATTATGAAAACCACCCATTTTACATATAATTTGTAATATGAAAGTAGTTATCCTCCCTCCAAGTTTTGCTCCTTTTTTTTTTTTTGAGAGAGAGAGTTTTATCAAACTATTACTGCACGATGAAGACCACTTAGTATGGAAATACTATGATAAAACTTTAAATTCAGCTGATGAAACAAACAAGCAACAGAACAACTTTTCCTTCTAAAAAAGATGGAGGTCTCTAATTTGTTGATGTTGGTAGAGAATTCTCTGTAGTACAGGACCAAGGATTTTTAAAGAAACCATTATTGTTTCTCATTAAAGGCCAAATCTATTATTCATAACTTTCAAGGTGCCACACGTGCATTAATGAGGGACGCCTTACAGCATTACGGTGAGGACACTATTGTTCTCTTTGCAAAGTGGGGAAAATCCAGATGGAAAGGTAACGTTACTTAAAGAGCTATACTGATTATGGTATTTTAACAGCCCAGAGAGAGGCTTGGAAGGACTGAAATGTCTCAATATTAGGTTTGCCTGAAATACTGGACTTACACCTTCAGTTGAATCGCAGCAGCCTGAGGAGCCACCTCCCTGTTGGCAGAGCAGAGCATGTCCTGACCCACAGGAAACAGGAGATAAAGCAGTTTAGCCCAGCCATGTCTGCTTCCCTCTGTTCCCCTCAGTCTCAGCAGCCACACTAAGTATATCTTTATATTTAAAAATGAAAATGCTCGGGTTCATGTCCCGAGAGGTGTATGGAGGAAGAGCTCTAGGTGCTTGAATTCAATGTAGAACGGGCACTAGAAGGCCTTGGCAATGATAAACAGCATGGAGTGCACTGCAAGGTGCAATAATACCTTCAGAATTCTGCTTCACAGGGCATTTCTGGTCTCCGTAAGAGCCCCCTTAAAACCATGGGGCTGCTTTATTGACTTGGCAGGTGACAGAGGGGTAAGGAGCATCCTTTGCTGCTAAGCCATTTCTTTACAGGCCCTAAATTCCTCAGTTGATCAAGAGAAACGTGTGAACTATACCACTGAGAAAAAGATCAGGAGGTTTCTGATTTTAAGCATTACTCCCAAGCATAAATTAAATTATTCTGAATGTACAGCAGAAAATAAATTTACTCTCTGTACTTCCTTCAGATTCCCCAAACTAATGTCACAAATGTTACTGCTGCTTTAAAGGATGAGCTAAGAGCCATCGGAGGAGGCAGATGACAGCCTTGACTTTATCAGCAGGGGTGGACCTGCTGCAGACCAGAACCAGAGACTGGGAGATTCCAGCTCCTCTAAAACCAGAGATGTACCCAGGATGAGCTTGTTGCAATTCTACACAGAAATTTAAATTTTATGTTAGTCATTAAGTCTGAGTGCAACTTCTTAGCCTCCAAACTGCATTGTTCAAACAAGCACAACTTACACAAACAGCACGGGAAGCTGCATTCACCATGTTTGCAGTAAAAACACTGTGTGGAACCAAAGAAAATGAGACAAATATGATTATTTTGTAATTTTATTTATTTATTTTTAATCACATGTTTCTCTGTCTGCCCACATATGAGTCATCTATTTTGTATAACCACAAAATCATTTTCCCCGTTTTCAGTGATGCCTCTTTGTGGAGTTCTGGAAGGAAACCTCACTTAAAACATGCTCTTGTTTCTTGAGGTTTCGTTGCTCAATCTATAAATAGAGCAAACTCTGAAATTCACAGAACACAAACCCCTACTTTCTTCAGTTTAATATTTTTGCATGCGGCTTTCATTAGCAAGAGCTTACAAAAAAACAGCCTTTGTAGAAACCTGAAATCAAACCAGTACTGGTCCAGCATCTCATCTGCTTCATTTGTAATGCCCTGGGTTTTTAGGGTTTGAACAGGGGCTGACACGGAACACCATGGAGGCAGACATGTGCCCACCAGGGTCTCTCATGATAACGGAGCATTCGTGAGGATACAAGGCTGTTTGTTTCTCCCTTTTTACCTCAGCAGGAGTACAAAAATAATGGACCAGACCAAGGTGGATCATCATGTCAACAGTCCCTATAAAGCCTTCGGGAGAAAAGGAGAGGGACTCTTGATGAGGGAGGGGAGCCATAGGGTGAGGGCGAAGGGTTTGACCCTGCAAGAGGAGAGATGGAGCTGAGATGTGGGGAAGAACTTCTGAACTTCTGTGGTGTGAGGGTGGTGAGAGCCTGGCCCAGGTTGTCCAGAGAAGCTGTGGCTGCCCCATCCCTGGAGGGGTTCAAGGCCAGGTTGGAGGGGGCTTGGAGCAACCTGGTGTGGTGGGAGGTGTCCCTGCCCAGGGCAGGGGGTGGCACTGGGTGGGCTTTGAGGTCCCTTCCAACCCAAACCCCTATATGATTCTTTGAAATTGAGGGTCAGTGCGAGGGCATGGGTGCCTGGGACTGGCACTGCACTTACACACTACGTGTGTGGTATTATGGCCCAGACCAAGTCTCCCAGACTTAGCAAGGCACCGTCGGCTCACACACGCATGTGTTCATCCACAGCATGTTGTTGGTTCAGCCTCACCTACAATTTAAGCTGTAAGCTTTAAATTGGTGACATCATCTCACCTTTGAAGCAGCTGGGAGCATATGGAGGGACATGTGCTGGAGCTCAGCTGGTGTGTGGAAATTTGACCGAGTCTCTGAGTCTCCAGGCAGCTGGCACAGCCTGGGTGTGAACTGCAGTCCTGCAGTGGAGTGGCTCCATAGGCCACTGTCCAACCACCAAAGAACTTGTTCTTCTCTTATCAAAAATGTTCAAAATCCAACCTGCCAAAATGTATACAGGGCACTGGTTCTGCTGGCAGAAAAGCAACAGCTAATTCCAAGTTCCTTTCTTGGTTAGAAACTATTTTTCCAATCACTGCTTGTCAAGCAACCAGTTAAAATGTGTTTCAGAGACTATCTTCAATCTAAGGTAGTGATGGTGAACAGAGAGACATTAAAGACATGAAAATTAACAAGCAGCGAACACAAATGATAGAGTAAGTATTTCAGACCAGTATGAATACCCCATTATTTCGCAAATTAAAAGCTGCAAAACCTTAAGGAAAGATGAGTATCACCGTGAACCAGGGGAGTCTACGCCGGTGTTTTAAAGCTGTTCACCCAGTGCACTAACTGTTATTCCTCACACGAAATGGAGATCTCACACGTGGGCATCCGTAGCTCTGGAGCTGCTGCTGGCAGAGCTCTCTCAGGAGCTGTCTGACCCCAGCAGGGCAACAGCGAAGCTGCCCAGAAGTGTCCCCACCGCTCAGGAAAAACACCTGCACCGAACACTGACCGTGTTCACAGAATAAATCACATTTCCTGATTTAATAACATGGGAGCTGATGAGGGAAGCAGCAGCTATTGCTTACTCCATTAGTTAAATCCTAACTATAATCAGGGAGTACTTCCTTCAGACCGATTCCTATGGGATTTTAGGAGAAGGGAAGCGCCAGAGGAATATTTGTGCTCTGGGCTGAGGTGAAGATCTTACTTTGTTAAACACTGATCACAATAAATTTCAGCAAGTGCTACAACATTTAACAAGAGATAACTGACGATCTAGCACACAGTGTTCATGTCTTTTGAGTATTAAATGTCTAAAGTATACAAAAAAGATTATAAAAATATAATAATAATAATTTCTAAGCCAAAGCTTAAAACAAAAATCCATCAAGCCCATTAAATTTTAAACTTGACACTACTAAATTGCTTTAATGCCTTCAACAGCACACAGTTAGAGGCATAATGATGTATTTGGTGAATGTTTCTTACTTTTTGACATAAATTACTTTATTTGATTTTTATTTTTTTGCTCTTTAGCTGGTAAGAGGAAAGACATTATGCATGGTAAACACCATTACATGGCTGGATCAAAAGTACCCAAACAGGAATTTGAGCAAATGTGCTTAATCCCAAGGAATGTAATTGCATTTTTGTCAGCACTTCATGTGTCATCATTAATGGGCATCTCTTGAAGCTGGTGTGACTAAACTGTGATGCCACGGGAGGATGAGAAGAGCTGTTGAATGCCACACAAATGCCCCTGCTGTGCTCCCGGCCAGTGCGGCATGAGGCTTCTTGGGAAGTCAACGCAGGGGTTTGCACCACTCAGATTAACCAGATGCACACATATTCCTAAAGATTCCCAGTTACCACAGGACTTCACAACCACCTTAAAATAAAGCAAAATCACGTCTCTTCAGCTAATAAACAAAGTTAAACTTCCAAGGAAAGGTGTTGGCAGGGGGAGGGTGTTTCAGTTTTATGTGTTTGGGTTTTTTTTCCCTGTGATACATATGTAATGATGTTTTCTTAGTGTATTTCCCTAAAAATATCCCAAGGGCAGAAATGCTTAGGAGTTTAAAGAAACATAAGACCCTAAGGGGTCCTCACTTCAGTTAGAGATTTCCTACTTGGCATTCAGTGAAAAAACCTTCTATGTTCTTTAGAGCCCATCTTAGGAAATTCCCAGTTCCTCCAGAAAATTCGGAGCTGCCGTATGCCTGCAGTGTGTCAAATTCCCCGGGATCGTGGTTTGACCACTCTGTGAGTGGATGGAAATCTAACACAACCGTACAATCTACACAGAGAAACGGAGGGAACCCCAAAGCATGTTGCCTGGGTGCAATTACCATGGGGTGAGTTGTCCATTGGGCGTTTTCTAGCCGGGGTGGATGAGCCTGTTTTCAGCCTCTGGGGTTCCTTCAAAACCTTCCTGGGGACATCAGCTCTGGATACCAATGTTGATGCTTTGCTACCTGTGGTTGTGACCTTGAGCATTGAGAGAAATGGCATGTCTGGTACGGCAAGGGCATGCAGCTACACAGAAATGAGTGGCAAAGGGGATAAAAAGAAAGAACAAGAAACAAACAGGTTTCTCCTCAGCAAATAGGAATGAGTCAGCAGGAAGGCACAGTCAGCTGCAAAATCCCTTCAAGGCTTTTTATTGGCTTGGACAGGCCATTAATGAGGAGAGGAATGGAAGTGCAAGGAGTCCTTGGGTGCACTGAGATGGGGAAAGAGACATGAAAGGGGCACCAAGGCTGTGTTGTTTAAGGGTGCAGCAGGGGCTGCAAGGTGGAAATGACACCATTACTCTTCCAGTTCTCTTCCTATGAATATGGTGGTTTCTTATGCAATGTTTTTTTTCCACTTTTGCCTTATATTGATAAAAGCCAGCCTCAGATAATAGCTAAATTGTGCATCTGGCAGAACTGGATCACATCTAGCATTCCTCTTCTCCTGGCTGTCCAGGGTAAGGACTTTTGTTGAAGATTGTGATATATCTTGCATGGGCACACAGCTTTCCTCCATGGGAAATGCAGGCCTCGAGGCTGGGTGCTGTACACCACAGGGTCATCCAGACATGAGCTTGGAGAGCTCTTCAATGTGCACTGCTTACAAAGATCATTAACATCCACAGGGATATTGATAAGGCAGCTCAACTCTAACCCCTTGGGAGCCTAAGGAATCAGAGAATCATTGTAGAATCATGGAATGGGTTGGGTTGGAAGGGACCTTAAAGATGATACAGTTCCACCTCCCTGCCCTCCTTTTTATGATTTAGTTTGTCCAGGATCTCCTCGTTCATCCACACAGGCCTCTTGGCAATTTTGCCCAACTTCCTCTTGGTTGGGATGCATCACTCCTGAGCTCGGAGGAGGTGATCCTTGAATATTAACGAGCTTTCCTGAGCCTCCTTCCCCTCCAGGGCTTTATTCCACAGTACTCCATCAAGCAGGACCCCGGAGAGGCCAAAACCTGCTCTCCTGAAATCCAGGGTAGTGAGCTTCCTGTGTACTCTCCTTGTTGCCCTGAGGATTTTGAACTCCACCATTTTTGTGGTAAGGTCTTTGTCTCCTAAATCATCCTCAGAAAGAGAGCATTTAGAAAATTACTTCAAAAGAGTTTCAGCACATTATGTATACTGTAGGGAGCACAGAAGGAAGATGTATAACCTTTATAAAACCTACACATAATCTGTCCCAGCGTGAAAAGATGATACATAAAAACATTTTGAAGTGATTACTTTAAACAGTCTTTGTAATTTTGTGGATGCATAATTATTGCAAATGTAATACAAGCCTACATGTAATTTGTTCTCTTTCCACCAAACCCTAGGAGTTCTGTCTCCTCCTGCTTTTCCTGGTGTTTAGAGGGAGCTTCACACTCCTGTGCATCTCAGAACTGGTTTGTCGCTATCCCCCCACCCTCATTCCGCACACATGGAACATCTCCTCTGCCCCCCACGCCAGTGCTTAGTGTTGTCCTCCCATCACGAGGGAATCACTGTCTTCCTTTCCTCCTGCCTCTTTCATAAGCCCACATCATACGCCTCTTCTACGGGCCCTTGACCTCCTTCCCAGCCCCCCCTCAGTACTAGGGTCTCTCGTCATCCCAGTTTCCATTGCTGCGCTGAAAGCTCTAGGACAACCTTAATATGCACACATTTCCCCTGAAAAAGACCTCTCTGTGCTCGCTCTCACAACAGCGATGCAACAACCCTTTACCAGCTGCTCTCGTTGCCCTGGGACTCACACCCTTCAGGCTGCCCACGTGCCAACCTGTTAAATGTGTTTGGAGGATGCAGAGAGGGCTGGCCTAGGGTGCAAGGATCTCGGCTGTCGCTGACCTGTCCTGCATACAGCTGCAAAGGTGCTTGAAGCTGCTCTGTTCAATAGATAAAGACATTTTTTTCCTTTTATTTCTGGGTTTACAGGTGTTCTTTAAATTCACTGATACATTGACTACTCCTTAAAATTGATTAGACGTGGCATTCCAAAATTAACGCCATGTTACGCAGGCACAGAGAAAGCAGAAAGGCTTCTGAGTTGAGCCTGGGACTTCAGTGAGCTCAGATAATTAAACTTTCAATGACTGAAACGTACTCCAGTAGTGTTTGTTTGGCTACTGACACACTTCTTGGGTGATTGAAGACACTCAACCCCTGACCTCACACCTCAAAGTGCAACTTAACCAGGCACCAGAAAGCCCTATAGTAGCTCACTGCTCAATTGCCACTTGTCCCTGATACCTGCTACGTGAGGAAGTCCCCCTGGGTATCAGGAGTATTCCCTTCCTAGCTAAGAGAACATAACAGACACCAAACTGGGGCAAACATCCTTTTCTGCCCTGTGATGTTTCTTGGGAATGTCTTCTGCAGAGGCTGGACTCATTTTAGTTTTGAAGTGGCTCATAGACGTGGGCTCTGTGTCTTTATGTTCCTGCATGCACTGTGTGTGCCTCGGGGGTGCCTTTACTGGAACCTGTAGACGTGGTGCAACCATCCTTACACACTTTCCTGAGAATGGCTGAGACAAAAAGATTTTTTATACAGCTGTTCCTAAAGTGGGTTTGAGAGGGAAAAAATCAACAAAATCATCAAAATGTCAAAACCAACCCTCCTTCCCTTTCTTTCTTTAGTTCACAGAAATTGGGGTGGTTTTTTTTTGGAAAATGGGAATGAACAGGGCTGGAAGGGAAGAAAGGCAACAAAAAGCTGTGCTTGGGACATATAAGAAGGTGTCCAGGACGGGCAAAACCCCTGCAGCCAAGTTCAGCAGCCTACAGCTTCACAGAGAAGAAGAAAGCAAGCAGGCCATGAAGCCAGTCTGGGGAACCTCTGGAATTCAGGAGGTTCAAACGCATATGTGAAATGGGAAAAGCCAGGGAGTCAGGGGACTTCAGTCAGGTGTGAGTTTATCCCAGTGACCACCATCAGCCCCACTCTACAAAGTTCTCCCCTACACCAGNAGCACAGGGGAACAATCACCTCCCTACTTCTGCTGGTCACACTATTCTTCATGCAAGCCAGGATGCCATTGGCCTTCTTGGCCACCTGGGCACACTGCTGGCTCATGTTGAGCCGCTTGTTAACCAGCGCCCTCAGGTCCTTTTCTGCCAGGCAGCTCCAGCTGTACTTTCTGTAGCACTGCATGGGGTTGTTGTGGCCCAAGTGCAGGACCTGACACTTGACCTTGCTGAAGCTCATACCGTTAACTTTGACCCATCAATCCAATCTATCCAAGTCCCTCTGTAGAGCTTCCCTCTCCTCGTGCAGATCAAAACTCCTGCTTAACTTGGTGTCAAAACCTGCTGCCCTTGCCTGAGCAAAGAGACTTGGTTCCCTTTGCCATGGCAGCTATGGCCAACTCTTCAAAGGGTGCCTCATGCCGGCTCCCGTGTTCGGAGTGGGGTCACTGTGTTTTGAGAGAAAGAAGAGGACACAGCACTGCAATATTGGTCATTTAGGGAGTGAGTTTTGAAGTGAACTGAAGATGAGTTAGAAATCCCACTTTACACACTGTAAGCTCCAACCCCTGCATTGGAGGTAAAATCCTGTATGTTACCTGTGAAGATTTATCCATAACACAAAGCCGGAGCCCCAGGCCTGGTCTACACTAAAAAGCGGTTGTTATGTGAATTATACTAGAAAATTCTTTGAATGGAGAGGTGCTTTGTATAATCAAAAGCTTCCTTTTTAACAGTTAGTTCTATACCAGCTTCCAGAAAGAATAAGAGGTAATATGGCAAGGAAAACATCATAGCCGTGTCAGTTAGGGAAATTATAATTTTTTTTTTCACTCTCTGTCAGAGTTGTGTCAGTTGCACTTTTAAGTTTAGATTGGCACCAAAAGCAGCAAAGCCCTGTGTCAGAGTTTGAGAATTGTCAGCGCTAGTCCCCCACCCCTGAAAGCCCCTGTTTTTTCCCCTTAATAAAGGGCTGGAAACTAAAAAGTCGGCTGCAGAGGTTCAGAACTACCTTTCACTTAAACTCTGATATCTCTCTTCTCACTCAATGGGATTTGTGAAAAACATTTTTTAAGTGCTAAGGACTAGTTAGGCTTGAGGATGTGACAGACTTCAACTTTAAAAGGAGTTGAACGAAGCAGGAAACCTTGCTTACTTAGGTTTAGATTAAAGCTAAAATGCACCTGACGTGCTGTTGTACAAAATATAAGTTACATTAGTTTTAACGTAACTTCTAAGTTTACTAATTTATTACTTATTGATAACATGAGGCTTGAAATACTTGCTAAAATCTGTGTGGTGAAGAGAAATTTATATTGCTTGCCATTTGCAAATGAACACTTAGTCTTTAAGAACGTTGCTGAATTTCAGTATGTGTGAGAGATTCTGCTGGTTTTATTGGAAAAGCTTACAAAGAATGGCTTACAATGGAAGGCAAAATGTTTGATCTTTCATATGAAAGCTCAGTTACTGCGACATCTGTAGCCTTTTAAAACATGACTGAAAACAGACCTGGTTTAATATAATCACGTTTATTAATACTTAGTACTTATGTAGCAGTAGCATTTTGTATGCGAGGATTTGGTGTATTTTACAAATATCAGTTAAACTTCACAAGCAGGCTGCAGTGTCACCAAAGCCATTCTCTGCAGGGATAAACCCAGTTCCATAGCCTACATCTGCTCTGTGGGCACAGTCGCCAAGTCATCACCGTCCATACAATTCATAGATCATAGACTCATAGAAACACAAGGTTGGAAGGACCTACAAGAACATCCAGTCCAACTGTCCTCCTCCTGTCACCAGCACCACCCACTGAGCTACTAAATCATGTCTCAGGGCACCTCGTCCAGATGCTTCTCGAACCCCGCTGGGGACGGTGACTCCCCCATCTCCCAGGGCAGCTCCTCCCACTGCCTGACCACTCTGGGGGAGAAAAGGCTCTTCCTGACATCTCATCTAAATCTCCCCTGGTGCAACTTGTGGCCATTCCCTCCAATCCTGTCATGAGTTCTCTGGGAGAAGAGGCTGACCCCCTCCTCTTCACACCCTCCCTTCAGGAAGGTGTAGAGTGCCATGAGGTCTCCCCTGACCCTCCTCTTCTCCAGACTAAACAATCCCAGCTCCCTCAGCCGCTCCTTGCAGGGCTTGTGCTCCAGACCCCTCACCATTTCTATTGCCATTCTCTGGACACATAAATCACTGGCATAGCCTCTGCAACCACTCCTGGCCTCAGCTCACCCTCTCTCCTGCAGCTAACACCAGGGCAAAGGACTGTTGTAAATAGGTCACTGGGACACAGTCACCCTTTTCTGGGGACAAGAGAGCCTGACTGTTTGGATTTAAGCTCTGAGTCCTGCTGTCTGAGAACAACTTCTGGCCAAATCCCTGTACTAACACAGCTGGAACCATAATGTTTCTAGCACACAGCACAACGTCGTCCGTGGATTCCTGACCAAACCCAAGTTCTGCAAGCAACACAGCTCCAGGAAGCATGAGCTAAAGGTCTTATTCTGCTTCCGCTTTCTCAGAGTCATGTTCTCACATCATTCCCAGAGAGGTGGTAGAATTCCCATCTCTGGAGACATTCCAAACTCTGCCTGGACATGTTCCTGTGCAACCTGCTCTAGGTGGACCTGCTCTGGCAGGGCGTTGGACTAGATGATCTCCAGAGGTCCCTTCCAACCCCATAGCATTCTGTGATTCTGTGAGATTTCCATGGTAAGACAGGTAGAAGGCACCTGCTTTTGCAAAAAGAGTGTGATGGGACAGAAAGGCATAGAAATATATTAACAGATGGGAGAGAATGGTTGATTAATCAGAGGAGTTACTGGGACAGTCCTGTGGGCAGGGGTAGGGAACCAGGCAATTACAAGAGTTAATGGCCACAAACTCGAGCACAGGAAATTTCACCTAAACATAAGGAGGAACTTCTTTCCTGTGAGGGTGGCAGATCCCTGGCAGAGGCTGCCCAGAGAGGTGGTGGAGTCTCCATCTCTGGAGACATTCAAACCCACCTGCACATGTCCCTCTGGGACCTGCTGTGGGTGGACCTGCTCTGGCAGGGGTAGGACTAGATGATCTCCAGAGGTCCCTTCCAACCCCATATCAGTCTGTGATTTTGTGAGGGCTCTAGAGCCTGGAATTCACTCACTTGGAATTGCAGTGGCCAGAGTGGTGGGGTCTCCAGCAGTCAGATTCTCGGTGCCTTAGGAAACACTGTATTTTATCATTTTTTTGTTTATCATGGAAAATGGAAGAGGGAAGAGAGGAACTGAAACAGGAAGCTGTTTAATAACGGCTTATTAAGAACTTGACAGTCTTGGGAGAGAGGTGAAAATATGGAAAATCAGGAAAGTCTGGGTGATGATGGCTGCTGCTGGGAAGATCTGAGGAGGTTCACTGCGGCACTCTTTTGGACCCTCTCGGCAGCAGCTGCTGCTCCGTTCACCCCACATCCTCTTCCTCCTCTAGAAGCAACAGAATTCCAGCAGTAGTAACACCAAACCCTGACTTTCTAGAGGTGTGGTCCAGTAGCTGGTTCATTTTCTCAAGCAACCAGAAGTCTTTGGCAACTGACCTCTTCTCCCAGGGTCCGAGTTAATCAGCTGAGCAGCTGCTCTCAGTTCAAGCCACGCTGCAGCATTGAGGGCACCGTGTTGCTCTTGGGGCTCAGCAGAGTTTCTCTGAAGAGCACCAAGCAGAGGTTGAACCCGGGTCCTGTCCCTCTGCACATGTCATTGTACCGGGAAAACTTGCCCCAAATCCATTCATGTTGTTATTTTATTAATTCTATCATTTTATGGATTAATTATTTTATGAATTACGGATAGTATGGATAAAAAGTTTAACTATAAATATTATCTTTTGGTTTATTGAATTATATGAGGTAGAGTAACTTTTTAGAAGGGACTGGGAAATGTCTCAGAATGTGTGACTGAGATTTATTTGCAAATAAATCCCTGCATTTGCCAGAACATGAGAAATTTGGAGCCAGTTTTCTGTTCCTTATTCTTACACATATGTCCCTACGGCTTTCTGCACAGCTTGCATTATTCACAGGCATGTGCAGAATTAGGCCTTAGCTGTAAAGGATGTTCTCAAATTAAATAATTGGATTTGGAGTCTCCTGGACTTTCTCTTAGACTAGGTTTCAAGCCAGCTGGTGGAAACTCTGGAACATCTGTAAGTAGACAGCCAGTAACCTAAATCATGGAATCATAGAACCATTTAGGTTGGAAAAGACCCTTAAGGTCATCAAGTCCAAACATAAACCTAATACTGCCAAGTCCACCACTAAGCCATGTCTACACATCTTTTAAATACTTCCAAGGATGGTGACTCAGCCTTTTCCCTGTTCCAATGCTTGACATCCCTTTCAGTGAAGAAACTTTTTCTCATATCCAATCTCAACTCACCAGTCTCACCAGCATGCCTTGGTATGTGCTGTCCGTACAACTCTCCAGCCCCACTGTTAGGATGGGATGGTGTCCTGCCTCCCTTCTGTGCTGTCTGTAGATAAGTGCATTTTCTTCTCCTGCTCCTAAAATGGAAAGACTTCCTTGGCTTGCTCTGTAGGTGGCTGATGGGTTGCAGGAGGATGAGTGTTAGGAGGCATGGAGGTACCAAGCTCCTGCTGACAGAAGGACACGGAGATCATGGTCCAGTGCCTGTCTCACTAAGAGCCAGAGAGCTCTCACCTGCACTTTGAATGCCTGTGAAACCTCATACTCTGAACATGAAGAATGAAAACCAAGCCTGGTTTGAAAACCAATGTCTTAGTCTTGTTTCTGCCTCTGTAACTTTCTCTGTTTCCCCCCAATTCTCATCTATGCTATCACTGGCTGATGAAATTTTATTTCATGTAGGTAATTGCCTACAAGTACTTGGTTTATCCATGCAAAAATCTAATAGATGTAGGGTGCTGAACATGCTATCATTTATCATATGCTACTGCAATATAATTTCATAGGTAGAGAATGAGAACTGACTTCCAAATGTTCATGTGCTGTAAAGGTAAAAAGGGTAATCACAGTTGCAAAGCTTGAGGTGCAGGTGCTGCATCAGGCAGATGCTGCAACGCACAGCACCATGAGAAAGGACAGGAGAATCCTCTTCCGGAGCAGTGACAAAAGGAGACAGGGGAGGGGGAAGCTACAGAACCTGTGACCAGTGACCAGATCCACCTTGTCCTCCTCCTCCATCCCCAATCCACCTGCTGATGGGTCTCTGCCTCCATGTCTGATCCCCCTCCATCCCCGATCCATCTATTTTCTCTTCAGATTTTTGTGCAAACACGGCTTCCACTGGGCAGATCCCTATGGCGTGGGCAACCGTAGCTTGCAGCTGAAGACCCACAATAAGAGGTGAGGACAAGCTGAATTAATCCACTCTGTGAGTACTGGCCACATCCTCTATGAGGTCAGAGTTGTTGATGTATGAGTCCAGCTGGTGGAGTTGTATTCTCTGTGTGGAGAATGGAGACTGGGACACAGAATAGCTAACGGCTCCTCTCTGCATTTACTCAAGTCAGCAGAGACACTGGCTGATCTCAGCACAGCTTGGCCAAGAGGAGGTGCCAGCAGAGAAAAGTCATCCCAAGCTCCTTGCATTCAGTCCTTTGAAACCAGGATAGAATAAAACACACCAAAAATGTGCTTCCTTGGAAGTTAATGAGCTAGAAAGAGGCCAGTTGAGAGGGTAGTTTTGAATTATGGGGACTGAGTGGGCAATTTTGCTTTTGATAGTCAGCTTCTCAGTGGGTCTAAGCAAACTAGAAAATATGAAAGTCTGGTGTTTATGAGCCAAAACACAGTCCAAGCCTGTGAATGGCAAAGTTCTTTATAAATATCTATTATTGAAAAGAAAACACACAACATTATCACCTCATACTGTGATAATTACAAAGCAGCACTGACAAAGTGTCACTGGACTGGCTCTTTCTTGACTTATTCATACACAAACATGAAGCTGGAGACAACCCCTCAGCGGGAGTCTTCACATTTCCTCTACCACTACGTCTTGCTGCTCTGCAAGGAATTTCAGCCAAGGTCAGAAAACATAAGTGAGATGGAGTCAACGATCATTCCGATTCCAGGGAGAGGTAATTTTAAAAAAAATAATATTCCTCTTCAAAGACAAGTGAGCAATCACCTTGGAAAATTCTGCATGTGCCGATGAACTGATTTCAAGTTTTGCCACTAATCCACCCGTGCTGTTGTCATGAATCACTAAAAATTAAAGAATCGGGTGAACAGACAAGGGTCAGATGAGAAAAGCAACGCAAAGTCGGTTTGGGACAGACGACAGTCCTGCCAAGAACACCTCTAACCACGAGGTGTTAATAATGTCATGGTTTTTTTAACCAGAGGTTAATCTGCAATTTTATTATTTTTTTAATCACCTAGAGAGAGATTCTTTCTGGACTATTAACTTTTTTTAGTATTTAGATCACAACTCCTAAAGACTTAGCTATATTTTGACAGGTACTGACAAAGAGTGCCATGGAATTGTGACTCAATTGTCACCTTCGGCGTTTTCAAGCTGAAAAACTCAGGATGAGTGCTAGGTACTAATTAGAACTGTTATATTAGGAAAGCAAATACAATGGTGTCTAACATTAAACAAAGCACAGTTCTCATCACAAATGGTTTCTTTTGTGTGTGGGTTAGTCTAAAAAACCATTTTGCATGCTAATGAGGCACAAACAATAATTGCCAAAGTAACTAGTTTCACGCAATTACAAAACCCGCATAAAAAGCCCTATTGTTTGTTGTCTTGCGATTTTTGATGCTAATTTTGCACTTGGTAATTTGGGGATTTCATTTGTACCACAGTGTGCAATTTGGGTGTTGCGTGTGTGAAGGTGAAGGCTTCTACCAGGGAGCACAGGGGTGGGAGGGAACGAGGCCGGGTGTGCAGAGGTAAAAGCAGCGATGACTCCTGGGGAAGAGACCGGACAACTGGTGAAGAGCGGGAGAGAAAAAGAAGTAACAAAAAAAAAAAGAGAAGAAAAAAGAAAAAAAAAGAAGCAGGCAGTGGTGAAAAGGGGACATTTCCTCTGTGGGAAGGAGGGAAATGAGAGCTGGGAAGAAGGAGGCGGCGGGAGGGAGCGGGGAGGCGCGCGGAGCGGCTAATGAATATCTGGGAGCTGACACATCCTGTGGCTCGGAATGCATGACAAACCAGGGAGGCGCACAAAGATCTGAGGGAGCGCGGAAAATTAGAGAGGAAAAAGTCAGATGGTTAAGTAGTTAAAAATAAAAAGTTTGGGGCCCTGCTCTTCCCTCTAAGGGTCTCTCATTACAGCCCATACAGACCGTTTATAATCCCGTGAAAGAAAGATCGGACCCCTTCTATTTCGGTGTAGACACTGACTGCCCCGGCTGAAATTTTCCCTGCCTTTCTGCCACTTGTCCTTTCATCTTACAGTCACTTGTCCACAAATTAAGTAGAGAAAAACATACCATATGACATTGGTTTTTTTCCCCTCTGATTCACCCCAGCCTTTAGTTTGTTATTTTCTAATTGAAAAAAATATCATATGGTCAAACTGGGATTTTGCACTACCTCAGAGAAAAATGTGCGTTGCCTGGAATCCTTAGACTTCCCTGAGCCTGCCATTGGAGGCAGAGCTGCTGGTTTAAGGTCAGGATTGAATGCATTTTGCTCTAAAGTGCATTCTATACATTGTCATCAGGGGATGCTGAATTCCATGATCTCCTTTCTCTTAAGAAAACACGATTTTGCGTAAGGCCTGTGCGACTCCGAGATCGTCCCTGCAGCAAGGTCTCATGCAGAGAGCACGGGGCTCGAGCGATGGTCAGAATTCATCTTCCTTTTGTGACAGTCCCTCTCCTTCCATTTCCCCTCATGTTAAGCACTTCTGCAGATCTCCCTCTCCCTGCGTTTTCCCTGTGTGCTGTGCGACCCGTGTCGGTACAGGAAATAAATTTGAAATCAATACATGTTGGTATTGTTAGATATTGTAATGAGTTGTGTTTTCTTTTAAAAATCACATTAATCTCACTATAACTAGCTGAGCCCAGCACTTCCACCCTTTCATCCTGTACACTCTTTCTTTTCCCGTCACCGGCTTTCTGAATGTATTTTCCATAATAATATATCCCTGCACTGGTGCTGATCTCTCCAGCATATTCCCACACACAAATATTTCCCCCCGTTCCGGTTTCAGTTATAGTTTTTGCTAGGAAAAATCCTGAAGTCTCCAGAAAACGCTTTGTACCTTTTCTTGCTAGTCTGCAGCTTTTCAGAAATATTACCAATTGCTACGTGAATAATTGATTCATGGCTGTCACAGCATGGAGGTGACATTGTACCTTCCTACTCTTCTTCCCCACCCCCTAGTGCTCGTTTAACCTTTTCTTCTTTTCTTATTGTTTGTTGACAAAGGAACCGTTTAGATCTGGCCAGCACCAGGCTCTACCCCCGCAAAGTAACTGGCAAACAAAGACAGAAGAATCCTTATTAGGAAACTTCACCTTAGGTGGTGTAGATATTGTTGATTAATTTAGTATAAACACTCTAATAATTGAGAAATATATAATCAACATCATATTTAATTGGCACAGTGCATTTGCTATATAAAGACTATTTAATTCTCTAGACAATTAATTAAGTCTGTTTATATGAAAACACATATGAGGGAGAAGCAAGAAGTTTATGTAATAGCTATGCATGAAAAAAACACATTTTCATCTAGTTTGAAAGACATATTTAATGTAATACTCAAAGTCTAATTGGTCCACTACATTGGAGCATTAAATGCTAATTATGATTTGCCTTTCTTCTGCTTTTATGATGACATTGAAATATGGTTTTTTCCTTTCCTCCTTTTCCTTTTTTCACTAGCTTGTTTTAGGCACACATGCATCTAGGTAATAGCTTTATTCAGGCAAAATGCAGGGAAATTGAGTCTAATACTTCATGTTTCTGTTGATAGCATATGTAGATAAGAATTAGACTACTTAATAGCAAGTCTAGGAAAAATGCTGCTTGAAATGAGGATAATATTTTGGAAAACTCAAGGACATTGGGTATAATGTCTTACTAAATTGGACATTTATATGCAATCATGATCAATCTTAATAAATGTAGGAGATACTAGGATCCTCAGATTTTTTTAAAAAGAAGCTCTAAGACAAATTAAAACAGATTTAATACATTCTTTCTATTAGGATGCAGAATAGGTCCTTATAAATAAAGAGTTAATGCTAAAGCATTCTCAGGAAGTTTTTCATGTGAATGATCTGGAAAAGGCAGATCTTAACAAAAGATGTAGAGTACAAAATAGAAGGGGATATTAGTGAAAAATTACCTAAGGTAAATGCAAGTGTTAAATAAAGGTATATGTATTTCTGGGGTAGAACAGTCAGAAAGCAGCAACTTGGGCAAGTCACTTTGTTGCTCTGTGCCTCGGTTTCCCAAGTCACCCAGGCTGAAAGGAAGCTGGAGATACACATTATGACATGATTTGTTGGGTTTTCAAGACTCATTCTTGCACATGGAAGTGCCGGTGGGGGTGGCAGTCAACGCGTCTCATGGCATCCACGCAGATCCCTGGGCAAGCACGGCCTGCTCAGAGGTTGCCACACTTAGATTACCTGGTTCAGATTTGATGTTTTAGATGAGCTGAATGGTTTGGGTTGGAATGGACCTTAAAGATCATCCAGTGCCAACCCCTGCCCTGGGCGGGGACACCTCCCACAAGACCAGGTTGCTCCAAGCCCCCTCCAACCTGGCCTTGAACCCCTCCAAGGATGGGGCAGCCTCAGCTTCTCTGGGCAACCTGGGCCAGGCTCTCAGCACCCTCACACCAAATAAGTTCTTCCCCAGATCTCATCTCAATCTCCCTTCTTTCAGTTTAAAAATGTTCCCCTTCATCCCATGGCTCCACTCCCTCATCAAGAGTTCCTCCCAAGCCTTCCTGGAGCTCCTTTGGACACTGGAAAGGGCTCAAAGATCTCTTTCCACCAGCCCCTCTTTGCCCAATAGAGGTGACAACAGGGAGTGAGTGGGATGGGGTCACTCATCTCAAACAAAACATAGCTTAGCACAAAGGCTGTGGCTGTGCCCACCGCTGGTGTGAAGGCAGAGGAGACATACGAGAGGCCAAAGGCTCCTCTTCCTCTTTCCATGCCTTGCAAGGCCACAGGCTGCCTTTCCCTGAAGGTTTTCAAGGGCTTTGAAACCTTAGTCTGGGAGGTGTCAGAACTGCAGGGCAGCCAGGGAACTCCTTATGCCTGAGGCCAAACTCAGGTGCAGATATAATCCCTAAGGAAGGAGAAACTGACTTTGAGGAAATCCTGGACTCCATACCCAGAAACACAATGTGAACACCCAGGTGGGCATCCTCTGTCAGCACAACCTGCTTATCAACTTACCAAGGTCAACTCAATGAAGCCCCCAGAGATACAGCTTGATTGTTTTGTTTTTCATCAGACCAGCACCAGTAGAAGCAGCATTGGTGGGTGGGGGGCTGGCATTTGGGGGACAAGGGTTGGAGTTACGATTGCTCTACAGGTTGTTAACAATCGCATAAACCAGTTCCAAACTCCAGATGTGTGTCTGGAATTTGGCTATCCCCGCATACACGAATGCCTGCAGACCCGCTGGTGGCACCTGCACCCCTCCTCACCCCATTGTCATGTATCATTTCCATTACCCACCACACTCATCTTCTTTTGCCTTTCCTTTTCCAGAGGTGGAATCAGCCAGAGACTGTTGCCAACTGAATTCCATCAGGCTACCTTATATCTCAATATCTTCCCATCTTGTCTTTCTTTTGTTCTTTGTTTTTTGCTTGGGTTTTTTGTTTTTTCCTCCCTTTATTCCTCCTAAGCTGATCACCCTAGGGTAAGAAGGAAGAAGGACAAGAAACTTCTTCAAAACATGAATGGTGTCAGCAGGAAGCTTTGGCCGGAGGAAGCTATAAAACTACAGCACGTTTTCCTTTCCTCTTCAGTAAATGAGCACATCACTTCATTCTGTGTCCAGCCATCACCAACCTAAGGGTCTGCCAACATAATTTTAACTTCTCAGCTGGCCTTCCAGCCAGCATCTCAATACATCGTGTGTCCAGGATGACTCGCACCACCCTTTTATTTACGATGCAATCAAAGGCTGTAGGAGAATAAGCAGTAACTGCTTCCCCAATGCATAAAAATCCCCTTTTTCTTTTAGCCCTATATTATAAACATTTGAAAGTCTCCATTTTTTTTCCTCTTTCTTGTCCTCTCAGGAGGAGCAGCAGGGGGTAGATAGACTGCGCTGAATACAAGTCTCTAATTCGTCTACATTTAGAGTACGTTTTGCGAGGTCTATTAGCAGAAAATGTATTAGTAACCCTTAAACAGAATGGTTTTCTTCAAATCTTCCTTCTTTGGTAGCTCTGGCAACAATGACCACTTCTTATAGGAGAGGAAATAAGCCTCCACCTGCAGCCTTCACTAAGGTAAGAAGAGAGACAGATAAGTAGTTCTTTCAGCAGTACCAGTGACTCAGGGGGACACCTTTCCCTGGGGAAGGAGGGCTTTGGCAGCAGGGAAAGCCCTGGTCCTGTCAAGCCAGCCCCGAAAAGAGGATGCAGATCTTATCGTTATTCTGAATTAATATTTGCTTATGGGAGATTCCGGGAAGTGAGAAAGGTTTTCCAGCCATTCACGAAAGGTGGGTCCCGGGTCTCAGATGCTTACACCTCCAGAGCGGAGACACACGCCAAGAGGAAAAGGAAACAACAGCCCACGGTTCAGACGGGGCTCCCGAAGAGCAGCACAGCAGGCAGAGAGATGTGAGCAGGTATGGGAGAAGGCTCGTCCATTTCTTGGAGTTATTTTCAACTGCACTCACCAATTTTGCAGTCTGAGGCACCAGAAACAGTGACAAGACACGGGATTTAGCATCCCAGTTGCCTACCTGGAACCAGCAATGCCTCTCCCAACCTGCAGCGCGTTAGCTGCCTTCGTAGCGTAATTGTAATGAATCTCTTATTGGCCCCTCGCTTCCCCGGACAATGCCATATTGTAAGGACTAAATACATCATCAGAGAGCCTCATTCTGGGGTATTACACTAATATATCACTGGAATGACAACTGCTTCTGATGATATATTAATGTAATACATCAGTGGTGTGGGGCTCCTACGGGGTATTACTCAGGAACAGGGGCCATCTAAAGAAAACAGACCCGGAGTCAAATTCAGTTTAATTACGGAATGAAAGGGCTATCAGGACCAAGGTTACACGTGATGCCAACATTCTTACATCATACGGGAGATTAATTTGCAACCTCATTACCTATTAACCTTGCAATTTTAGTAGTAATTGTAGGATTTGGGTTTGCCTGCCGATGTGAGTGATTCACTAACCATAACCTCCCCAATATTTTACAGCCATCCATGAATAATGCAGCTCTTCCCCCTCTGTCCATCTTACGTTCCACGACAGTTAAACAACACATCAAATGTGTAGCTATAAAACCGGATTTAGGGAAACAGCACCCTGTTTGAAACAGGTTGCAGTCACTGGGCTCCATATAAACATTTGCACTCGCACCGAGCCTCCAAAAGGGAGAGACAACCGCTCCTCGCTTTCGCACTCAAATGCGCGGCACATTTTCGCCCATCGTTTGTCCTAAAGCCCTCATAAAGCACGTACAGTTCTGATGGGTTTTGTTTGGATATGGTTTTTTTTCCCTTTGTCTTTTTTGTGGGATTTTTGCTGTTCTTTTCTTTTTTGTAGGAAATGTGGGGTTTTTTTCAGAATCCCCCGGGGATGGAAATGGTGCATTCTGCTGTTCTTTAAGTTAAGTTATGAGTTGGATTCTGAGAGGCTTTTAACAAAAGGACTTCCATACCAATATTGCAGTGTCCACCGACATGAAATATACCCCGAGTCCTCTTCCCTTGGCCCTGTTTCTCCCTAATTTTAATGCCACTCTATTGTAAGTTATCCAGAGAATCCACCTATGTATTATGAATTACTCTGGCACTGGAGGTGGTATCATTTAACCTACAGCTTCTGGTGGCCTTTTATTTCATGTTTATTAAGATTATAGCCAAATGCTGAAAAAAAATGTCATAGAACAGCTTATAGCATTGAGCCAAAAGACATAATGTACGCTCGGTTTTATAAACATCTTACTGTGTCTAATGCAGCAGCTATACTTATTCTTGAATCGGCTGTTTTGTTTAATAAGCATTTATCTATTGTTAATGTCTTTGGAGAATTCATCTCGGGGTTTATACTGAAGATAAATGCAAGCGTGTGAGGGTTTATGAAAAATGTCTCAGCAAGTGACAGGAAGCCTGATATGAGTTACCACAGTCCGCTTCACATGTGGGGCGATCCACCACTTGTCTTGCATTTATTATATTTCCTTGCTAGGCATTTCCTTTTTATTTTCCTGAGACCCTTTGATACTATATACTTTTAAATACCAAACATTGACAGCAAATCTGAAAAGAACACCCGATGCAGAAAAGGAGGCAAAACTACTGATGTAAAATGTCGCTACAATAAAATAAAGGCGAAACCACAAAGAATTTATTTCCTTTTTTAAAGCGGTGTGTGCGTGAGGGAAGGGAATCAGAATTTAAAAGGAATTAACTGAACATCAGCTGTGTGTCCCCATGATAGGTGTCATTTTGGCTCGCTGGGGTGACGTGCATGTTATTTAGAAAACCGCTCAGAGCTGCGGTGAGAAATTCTCCCACGAATAAATGGGATTCTCACAAAACAAAGTGTCATTGTCTTGCGAGGAAAGTAAATTGTGTGCATATCTGTCTATATCTAATCTTACCTAATCTTTGTGTGCCTGATACCTGGGATGATAATAAATAATGTATTGCCGGTGCGGGGAGAGGTTATGGAAGTACAGTAAATTAGTGAGAAGCCCCATGTGACCTATCAGCCAAGTTCCCAAGATAGGGTTCTTTTCCTTATTTTCTAATTAGTACCAACTTCTCCCTTCCTCTGTCGCCTATTTCCCTCAGCCCACGGTCTGAACTGAAGGCAGATCTGTTGCAAACTCCATTGTAGAATCTTCAGGATGTCAGGAGTAGCTGGAATTAAATTAGATTTCAACTCTCGCAAATTAATGAGTAACCTTGAGGTGTTTGAATGTATCTGGTGTGTCAATAACGTAATGCGCAACAGAGAAAGGATGAACTTTGCTCATACACCATGTGGAGGCTTTCCCCTGTGAGTTTTATGCAGTGAATTATTTACCAGTTATTGAATTAATCAGACAATTTTTACTTTTTGGCGCTTTTAAAATCGGATATTTAAAACCTGCTTATGTGCTTAATTGGAGGGCCATCTGCATTCCTGCTCCTCGGCGAGCCAGGGCTGGCTGGCTTAACACCAGAATTCGAAAATAAAACAAAAAAAAGAGGTTATTTCCCACCCCTCCACCCCNGGGGGGAGGGAGTTCGCATTGTGTGAGATGAAAGCAGCAGAGTGTTAAAACAGAAATGTATTCCAGTAACCAAAATCCCTGCCCAACATCATCTTTGTTTCAGAAAGTCTGATTAGTTAACATATTCCATCACCTTGGGAAGAAAGCTGAGGTAAGCGGCTTAATTTATAAATGGATGGAACAAACTTATTTAAAAATTCTCACTACGTTATCATGAATCATGTAGGCCTATTAAACTAATTGCTAAGTAAATTTAAGCAGTATTACAGTAGATTTCAGTGAATTTATCATCAATCTAAGGAGATCTTTGGTGGTCTCATGCTGCCCCCCACAGATACGTCTCAGAACATTCATTATGCCGTAATTACAAAGTCTCTTTGAAGAGGCTAAAAATCCCAAGACTCCTCTCATCAATTATTTTCACCTGTTAATTCATTTTGTGTGAGGTAATAACCTCAGCATAATAACAAATGTGCGAGCACTCCGATTTTGCAATTAAAAGCAGCGGGGCTCCTATTTTGATCATACAGCCTGTGACATCCATCATAGAAAACAATTTGGGCCTGGCGGGATGACAGATGCCACACTGATGGCTCTACTAACTAACTGCCTGTCCGCCGGAAAGAGGGGGGGCTGCAGCTGCAAGCTATCTGATAGCCCCCCGCCGGCCCGCGGGGGAGAGCCCGCCGCCACCGCATCGCCCACAGGCAATTTTCCGCGGCCAAATGAGGAGCGGGGAGCCCTATCTGCATGCGTCCCCGTGGCTGCTGTAATTTGGAAACAAATAGTCCCTTTCACTTGAAAATGACTGGAGCCGCTGCCGGCGTGGGGAGAGTATTGTTTCTCAGCCTTTTACATGAGAAATACAGTGTAATGCTCATTATTTCTCCCCTCTCGCACCCCATTAGAGGCAGAAGGCAAGGTGGTTATCTCTGCTTCCCTTAGCTCAATCCGCCCCGGCCGGGTTTCTCCCAACCTCTGGACAGGTGCCTAAATAATAGAAGAGTGCTCATTTCAGCCTTTCAGCTCCCATCGAGGCTGAGCGAGCCCCGTCTGGGGAGCCACCCCCCGCCACCGCCACCAGCCTTAAAGTGACATCCCCTGGGCTGGAACCCCACCGCAGACACCCGGGCGGAGGGCAGGCGCCCGCAGCTCCTCAAGAGTGGGACCGATCCACCGAGGAAAGAACTTGGTGTGGGATCAATGACGGAAAACGCTGCTGT
>VZTM01029961.1:248749-292625 GCA_013400555.1 Jacana jacana
GAGAGAGAGAGAACTTTGTTCCATGAGAAGAGGCTTGCTTTAAGGACTAATAAGCGTAAAAAGGGACCTCATCATTATAAAGAACCTATTCGTTTCAGCAACAGCTCACTTAATAAAGACTGGATGATAGGAAAACCAGTGGAGCTGTCTCCAAATAGCCAGTAAGCTAATTAGGTGCATTGTAACAGGTAGCCCTTACAAAAACTGACAGGCTTAAGCCAGCATGCCGCAAATACTTAAGAACATCATCGCAGATGTACCGCCGTTATTGTAGCCTCTTCAAGGCTGTTGCTGCTGCCACAATTTCATAAGCTTACACACCTCAAGACCTTAAAGGAGCTCAAAATGGGTTTCAGTGGGAGAAAACGAAAAGGAAAAAAAGAAAAAAAAGAGAGAGAGACAAGAAACACAAACCTGCTGCAGATATTATATGAGCTTTTAGGGGCCCCAGACCAAAGAGACCTTTCAGAAGGAATGGTTCAGCTGCCTGGAAGAAAATGGCAGGAAACACAAAAGAGGAGAGCGTAACCTTTGTCCTAGCAGGGATGGAAGAATATCTGTCAGAACTTCACCTTCATAATCTTGCCCACCTCAGTCATTTTTTACTGGTTAAATGAAGGTTACAGGATTTGCTCTGAAGACAAAATGTCCCTTTCTCCTTAAAACACATTGTGGAAGTTAAAAGGCAAGTTTACATCCTCATTTCCCCAAAGAGCCGTATTCACTGCTCTCTCTTTTGGTTGTTTTCGTTTGTTTTCTCTGCTTTGGGAAGGGGTCATACCTTACAACTGTGCCTCCCTCATATGCTTTTGATTTTCTAGCAATAATCTGTTGTAATTGAGGGTGGGCAGAAGCCATTTGAGGACTTCTGGGTCCCCTAATGACAGTAGTAGAGCTGCAAAGGAAACCGCTGCTGGTCTGGGTGCCCAGGGCAGTCTGGCTTCCCATCACTGGAGCCAGGACTGTGGTCCTGACCTGCTTTGGGTGAAATCCCATGGAAACAGAGAGGTCAGGAGGGAGGGAGAGCTTTGTGCTCTTCAGCAGCTCTCCAGCAAGCGGTGGCTTCTGCTGGAAACCACGAGGGAGCCAGAGGCCTCGGTGTTGGAGAATGAGAATTCTGCCAATGCTCTCCTGCTCCAGCTGCAGCCGTGTGGAACAAAGGGGGCAAAACATCTGCCAGGACACCTGCTTTCTGATCCACTGAGCTAGCTGTATCGTCACACCACATGTAAATGAATACCTGCCAGCATGTCTGCGCAAAAGGTAGTTTTCCAAACACAGTATCATCAGCAGACCCTCTAAGATCCTTCCCCTTCCCTGGGGTGAAGGCACTTGGTCACACTGCATTCCTCCAAGAAAGATCTAGCACTACATTCCAGAATAGAGAAAAGCACCATGAGCTTTACAAATCCATAGATGGTCACAGAGACAGCTCTCCACGAGGGAGAATGTCGGTGCCAAAATGTAGTCCACAGGCTCTCGAGCTCCAACCAGCAGTCACTGCTGCCAAGGATGTAAACCATGACACCAAATAACTAAAACATATTCTTCTTCTGATACAGACTATGAAAGTGTTAAGAACTAGTAAGTGGGATTGGTTGGTAACTATCCACGTTCTTCCAGGGGTGAGTATGCAGCACGATGCTCTCAAGTGAAGGAGCACCCGGGCCAGGATCAGGCTGTGCTGGAGCACTCCCACCACACACGCAGGGAAAGCAAAGTTCAAAACTGATAAGTAAGGAGGTGCCAGAAACAGGGTGCGAATCCACTCACTGAGGTACCTGCACAACAATGTGCTGTTTAATTACAGGCTCAAATTATTTGCCTTCTGTAGGGGGCGCCTCATTTAGTCTCATGTCTCAATAATTTTAACAAAACAAAATGACAGTTTTCAAATCTTTCTCTAAAGCCAGGTGTACTAACTTGCTCTTGCACTTTCTGTGGGCACGTATTCTCAAAATATAGAACCACTGAGTCATTCAGGTTGGCAGAGACCCTTGGGATCACTGAGTCCAACCATCAGCCCCACTCTACAAAGTTCTCCCCTATGCCAGATCCCCCAGCACCACATCTCAGCCACTCTGAAACACACCCAGGGATGGGGACTCCTCTCCTTCCCTGGGCAGCCCAGTCCAGTGACTGAGCACTCTTGCTGGTAAGAATTATTTGCTAACGTCAAGCCTAAATCTTCCCTGCTGCAGCTTCTGAAACACTGGTTTCTTTCCCTGGAAACCCTTCATGTAAGGATATTCCATCATTCCCTTTTTACAGGTAAAGAGTTAAGGACTAAAAAAAAACCCAAAACATTAACATCAGAAACATCTACTAAGTTTGCGTGCGTGGGTGAGGAAAACTGGACCCTGAGTTTTGAAAGAATTTTAGAGATTTTAGAGAGCTTAATCTTTTTTGCATGGCTCCATTGGCTTCACTGGCAACTTTAAGTACCCGAGACATCTACAAATCAGCATTTCAAATGCCCCAGGGCAGGGGGGTTGGAACTCAATGATCTTTAATGTCCTTTCCAACCCCAACCCTTCTATGATTCTATGATTCAAATATACTCAGGACAGGGAGTTATTGTTAGCAGTGCAGCTTCGGCAGCTTCCCTAGCAGCATTCAGGAATGCTGTGATGGAGACAGAGGCAGTGTCCTGTTCCCCAGGTCAACGCTCAGCAGTTTCAGCTGTGAGTGGCTTCCTTGTCCTCTTCCAACCCCTTCCCTCCTCCACTTCACCATCCTCAGCACGCCCAGCACATGAGCTTTCTGCACAGCTCCAACTGCTCTCCGGAGCAGCTTACGTCCCCTGCACTAAAAGTCTGCTGGAAAAATATAAATATATGTGTATATTATATGTGACATATAATTAAAGACTTCATCTTCATATATATGCGCAACAGAAATCAACTGGGCTTTTAACAGCCTTTTAATTATTAAAAAACCCCACAAACCCAACAGGTTGATAAGCAAGAAGTGTTACCTTGTTGGTTCTGCTGAACAAAAGATAATTGCATCATGTAATTCGATGGGCAGTGAGATGATTGCCTCTATCTCCACATTAGTGTGTTTAAGGACACTGATTTGGTCAGTTCACAAATTACATCAGGTATTTACCTTCACCTGCTCACGGTGATAAGGAGAGATGCTGCTGGAATGGAGGCAGTGGAGATGTCAGCCTGCTGGGACACCAGGTCCTCCTTCTGGGACAAGTAGTCACAGATACAGCTTGGTGGGTCTGTAGCTTTATGCCATGCCCCACCAATTTTTGTGATTTTTCTCAGTAAAACCATTAGGATTTTGAAAAAGTTATAAGCAATTGAAAGCAAGGTGTTGTAGTGGGAAGGACCTTAGTAGACAGCAAAACTAATAGAATCATAGAATAGATTCACAGAACTGCCTGAGTTGGAAGGGACCCTACTGATCATCTAGTCTAACCGTCAACCGTGTCGTACAAAACGATCACTGTCAACAGGATTCTTTGCTTTATTGCTACGATAATGGAAGATGTGAGGATCTGATGTCACTCTGTATTGGAAGAGAGGAGTACTGTGACCTCACCTGTGGGAAGAAATGTAATCAAAGGAACCAACCAACATCAAAATAAGGACAGCAGAATATTTATCCTATCAACATTTCAGAAAGTTTCACAAACACCAAACAGCATGGATTGAAGTTATGATTTCCACGTGTCTCACCAGCCTGTAGCACTTAAGCTCAGGAAAAAATGGCCTTGTCTCCACATACTGTAACAAGAGGCAAGACGGGGACTCAACACAGTTGACAGGCATTAAGGTACAATCACAAAAATCAGTGAAGCATGGAATAAAGCTTTATTCCCACCAAACTGTAACATCTTCTCCCAGTCTGGATCCCAAAGTTGGAACCACTTGGAAAGGAAAAGAGTTGCCTCATCACAGCTCTAGTCATGGCTCTGTGGGGAATTCTCCATGCAGTACTGGCTTCTTCCTCCTCCTCCTCCTCCTCCCTCCGAGGCCTGGGAATCCTCCCAGCCAGCATCATCATCAACAGGACCACACTTCCTATCACTTTTTAAATCTTCCACCCAGAGGTTGCAAGTAGAGAGTCTTCCCTGGGCTTTTCAGGGCACAAAGTTTACAGACTTTAGGAGCTTAGGATCCCTCCACCGCTCGTAGAATTTACCAGACTTCTGTTGATTTATAGATAAAATTACTGCTAAACCAAAACAAAACAATGCATCAAAAAGAAGAAGATGACAGTATTTTCTGAGGACAGGATCACAGCTGACTCTACTTCGATAGTTATGGCAGAGGGTGGCAGGAGAGTTAGCATATATACACAATAGAGATCATTAAAAACACACTGACCCAGTAAAACAACGTGATACAAGAATGAGAACTTCTTAAAAGCTGGTTTCATTTTCTTTAGCACATAAATGGGTTGATATGCTTCAGAATGAAAGTAACATTGATGCCTTCTCAGTATCAAAGAGTTGTGAAAAAAAAAATAATGGCTACATGTGTTTCTTTATTAATTCTTTATAGGTAGAATTTCCAACTTTAAAGGAAAGCAAAGCTAAAAAACTCTCAAAAAAAGAGGAGGTGATGTGGGCTGTAGACAATAAAAATCTCTCAGTGGTGGAAAGGAGCAGCAACGCTGGATGCTAAAGCGTCTCAGGAATCAAACAAACAAAAAAAAAGAAATCAATTAAATAAATACAATTCACAAAGCTCCACAGTCAGTATAAACATCAAGCAAGCAACGTCTCTTGTCAGCCCATGAAAGGAGAACTTTCTGGCCTCAACAACCACATGCTGAGATTTCTAGATCTCTTGTGTTTCTTTCAGAAACAGAACACTAAGAGATAACAGTGTGAACTTGCTAAGCACTAATAAAGTTCCTCGGGATGCTATGAAGCATAAAACCACTGAAGCCGATTTAAAATGTAATTTAAAATGATGAAAAATGTCCATACTTTCCCAGCATGTTTTTACAATAAAATAACATATTCTAATAGTTCTTACATCAAGCTGTAGAACCAGAAGATCCAGTAGCAGTTACGCCATCAGCAGCGGTAAAGTGCACCCCCACATCGGCCCATTTCTGGAAAAACACATTCTGGAGTTTGAGTGCAAGGTAATAAATATACAGGAATAATATAGATATATAAAAAACCAGTTGGGTTAAATTAATCCCATGCACTTCTGCAATTGCTTCTTTTGGAGCATGATCTCCAGACTTCCACTAGGCAAACATATTTTGGGGGTATTTTCTTGTGTGGATCCTTGGGGAGATTTTTGTTTGTGTTTTTTGGGGGTATTTTGTTGAGCAAAGCTGCGTTTCCATGTAAGAAACGTGTTCTTTTCACATGCAGATATTGCTCCGCTTCCAGAAAGTGCCAGTGTCTCCAGCAAACTGACCCAGCTCTCTCTGTTTTGGGTCCTTTCCAGTCCCTTTCCACTGGTAAGAAATGTGAGGTTCTCCTCAGTGGGAACAGTGCATAATCCTGTGCTGTTCCAGATACTGTAGCATTTTGACAAAACTTATCAGTAAATAGTGAAAACATAGTCTGCTCTGCCTTAACGCAGCATAAGGCAATCTTACTTGCTAATTGCAGCTGCAATTAAAGAAGATTTCCCATCCATGTACAGTTACGCAGCTCCAGATTGGAAGCCAAGACAGAAATGAAAAAAAAACCTGTTCTCTTATCTTCTGGAAATCTGAGCAATTTTTTTTTTCTTTTCTCCCCCCTCCTCCTCCCCCCCATAATTGCTCTTCTGCTAGATTGGTGTCTGGTGTGTAAACGCAGCAGACTCCTTCATCCTCCTCAGACTGTGTTTTGTGGTGTTGCCAGTGTTCTCAGAGGCTGGAACAAGTGTCTAATTGATTACTTACTGGCTGAAGAAAGACCTAACCTGGAGGAGTGATGCCAGAATTTCTGCACTTCAATGTAATCTTTAAATCTCCTTTCTCTGCCTTTTGGCCTGACCTTTCTCTTCTTTGTTGTTGGTTTTTTTTTTTTCTTTTTTTAAAGCAACGCTTTTGTACACAAATTTGCTACTAATTTAGCTATTTCATTCCCCCTTTTTTGTTTTCTTTTTTCACTCTCTGTTAGATTCCTACATCTGGACCCCGCATCCCAGGTGTATTAGATCATATTAAAAGCCTTCCTTCTGCTCTTTGTTCTCGCACGTGCTCTCTGGGCTGTAAGAGACTGTGCAGCAGCAGCACTTTGAACCCAGGGGTCAGAGATCTCCCCGAATTGGCAGTGGTCACCGCTGGGCTCGACACCAGCTTATCTGTTGTTTGGATTTACCTCAAGTTCGCAGCTTGCCCGTGCGGCTGTTTTAGGAATTGTATTCAAAGGATTATTTGAACAGGTTCATACGATCCAATCTCTTGTTAAAAGACCAAAATCTGAAGGTAAGCCTGCTCTGCAGCTCCCTAACTCCTCTGACTTTAATTGTACAGACAAACCCTTTGTAAAGGATTGCAGAGGGGCATTCAAACATCGAAAGTTTGGTTCCACTGTATCTGAGGACTTAGGTCTGATTCAAGATGAGAAGGGAAAGGAGGATTACAAGCTTAAAGCAAAGATAAAAATAAGTTTGAAACAAGCTTACTGGAAGAAAGAGAAACAAGCTTGTCGTGACCTTGCCACGGGGAAGAGAACAGGTTTGCCAGGGGTTTCCAGGAGGCTAAGACAAAGGCCACCTCGAAATTGTGATCCATTTGCTGCTTTAACCTGCCCCAGTTTTAAGTGAGTCGGCTGCGGTTAAAGCATTTAGAAAGGGTGAAGTTTGATCTCTTCTCAGAAGTGCCAGCATTTTTTTCTTCTTCTGTGAAAACAAAAGCAAGAAGCCGTCAGCGAGATTCGGTTCATACGTTTCTGCCTTTGCAAAGGAGCCCCTGCCCAACCGTGCGGCGGCCGCAGCCCTGCAGATCACTGAGCTACGGGAGCAGCAGAAGGAGCTGGTACCCAGGGTTCTGCAGTGCCACAGACCGGGGGAGGCAGAGGGGGAAGAGAACAACAACCAAATCCTCTCACTTAATCTACACCACTGGCTGGCTTTCCTGTAGACTGGGATTAATCAGCTGCAGTTCTAGCATAGGAGCCAAAGGCGGGGGGGGAAGTCCCTAGTCAGACTTCCCCCTGTATTTCTGATAGCCATAGCAGGCTGCCTCGCCAGCAACAGGAACACAGAAACTGTGGTTTCTCTCCACAGTGAGATAAGAGGATCTCTGCCGGGGACTGTGAGCGCGGCGTTTCCTATTTCACGCTGAGTGCATAAAACTTTGGTTAACTCTCTTCATATGTCATGGGCTCTTTAGCATGAAGGCTGCCACTGCTCCCCACTCTGGAAATCTCATTCTTTCAGGGTATTTCTTTTTTTATTTTTAAGAGGAGACTAAAATAATGTTGCAGTAAGGTGGAACACTTTTTTTTTCCCTTTTCTTTTTAATTTCTTATTCTTTTTTGATTTTTTCTTTCCTTTTTTTCTTTTTTTTTCTTCTTTTCTTTTTTTTTTTTCTTTTTCTCCTCCTTTTTCCACCCCCTTTTTTTTTTTTTCCTTTCCCTATTTTAGTATCTGGAAGTGCACTCATTACAGCTGCAGATTCTCACCTCCTATCTGCCATCTTTCCTGGATTTGAAGTTGCCCTCCAGAGCCAAGAGGGAGGACTTCTCTAAAAAATCCCACCAGTCTGGGTCAGAGAACTTTGTACCCCTTCCATGTGGAATTTGACTTTCAGCAACTTCCCCACCCTTCCAGGTTCTTCCTGCTTCTGGTACCAACACTTTTCCATGCTTGTTGCACCTTCATTTCATTTTCTGTGGGGCTGAAACCTCTTGATTCCGGGCCATACCCCCATCATGATGGCATCCTTTCTTTTTCTCCCTGGGCAAGATTGATTACAGGCAGATGTATGAACATAGGTGGCATAAGAAAAAGCAGTAACTGAGTTAGAAAATGTCAGTGGGGCAAATAACTAGCTCTTGTGTTGGTGAAGATTCAAGGCTCCTCTTCCAGGGGCTCAAATGAGATGATGGTCCAAGCAAATCAGAGACAAAGTTGTGTTTTCTCAGATTTCTGCAGTCTGGATTCTGCTTACAGCGATCGCTGAGGATAAACAAGATGCAAATAATCGTCCCAGTCATTTCAGAATATTTGTACCTTTCCTCATTTTACCACCTTAGAGCTATTCCCTCGCTCTTATCTCATGCTCCCCTTTGTGCTTTCTTCAATATCAGCCCAATGACTACAATAGACTTGTGAAAACGTGATCCTAAAGGGAAAAGGGAAAGTGACGATCAAAGCTAATCTCCTATTTAAAGACACCTCATCCATTTCTACCTATAACTATTATATCGTTATAGCCATATATTCTCAATCGCTATCTATCAGCTGTGAATACAAAATAGGTAGATACAAATGAGGCATATTTTGCATGGCTAAGCCACCTGGGTCCTCTGGTCAAGGTTGAACTGGGCTCAACGGTTACACTGTCTGTTGTAATAAATTAGCAGTGCTTTTGTGCTGTGCCTCTAGCTGTAATAAGGATACATGCATTATGGGTGTCACCCTGTCTCTGAGGACAATTTTAATATAGCTTAGACAATAGCCCAGCTAAATAAACAATGAACCAGTCATGATATAGAAAAGCAGTGTAAGCTCCAGGGTACAGAGCTTAGCAAGGGAAAAGAAAGAAGCAAACAAAACATTAAAACAATTAGCAAGCAACAATAAGAGACGCTTATAACACCCCAGATAACCCAGGGTACTCATTCAGTATCGCTGTTGATCCAAGTCAGCGAGGCCTATAAGGACAGATCTAACACTAAGCTCTTGCTTAACCTTTGTTTACCAGCTCTGAGCAAAGGAAATGTGCTAAAAATTAAAAAAAAACTAGCACTACTATCACAGTTGCCAATACTCAGCTAAAGCTGTGGTCAGCACTATGACAAGAGGAAATCCAGAACAAAGGAAACCAGACTAATGTGATCAATGAGGGCCCATAAATAGCAGGCATTCCCAACTCCTCACCAGACTATTGAGACCTGTCTAAATTTAGATAGTCACCAAGAGAGGGAAGCTCACCAAGTTGGATTCCTTTCTTTCACTTCCCCATCATCAAGTCCACGTCTCGCTGGACTGTAGCCTGACCTCTTCCTTTTTCTGTCAGTTTTGGTCTGTGTTCTCTGAGGATGCTGGATATAATGTAGTTTTGGATATCACCTACTAGTGGCTTAACAAAAAAGAAGTCCCAGTAAAAAATCATAGAATCACAGAATGGTTTATGTTGGAAGAGATCTTCAAAGCTCATCCAGTGCCACCCCCCTGCCCTGGGCATGGACACCTCCCACCAGACCAGGTTGCTCCAAGCTCCCTCTAACCTGGCCTTGAACCCCTCCAGGGATGGGGCAGCCACAGCTTCTCTGGGCAACCTGGGCCAGGGTCTCGCCACTGCCCTCTTTATGTCATTCTACATCCACCCTCCCTCAGTTTAAAACCAATTAGACCCTGGTAAAATCTCTGTCTTCTTTTTAAGCCACTTTTATGTAATGAACAGTGTCAAGGTTTCCCAGAGCCTTCTCTTCTCCAGGCTAAGCATCCCCAGCTCTCCCAGCCATGAACTTAAAATGTGATATGGCCACAAATTAGTGCCATAGTTCTTTTCCTCACACAAAGTGTCTTCTTCCTTGCTGACCAAAGGCAGGGGATTTCACAGACTGAGAGAGGAGAACCTGATAGGTCTGGATTATTAGGTAGAAAGGCTTGTAGCTCCCTTCAACCAGTTTGCCCCATCTCCTTAGCCTTTTGTTCATTCCAGACATCTTTGTATCTCCAAGCAGCATGTGATACCCAACCTCATTCGTAGTCTGTCACTTAAGCCAGGATTGAGTAGAGACTTATGAATTTTGCTATGTACATCCCTAGAACATTCATCAGAGTGTTCCAGAAAACTGAACACAGTAAGCTTTACAAATACTTGCATGGAGTGGTACTATTTTTTATCCTTTTTTTACAGAGAGGAAATTAAAACATAGAGGCTTTAGGTCAAGGAACCAAGTGTCCATGAATTTTGGGTCCCAGAATGAGGTGCTTAGATCCCAATTTCCTAGGACATTTTGTATTTTATAGCACTTTACATGCTTTTACAGCATGTTATTTACAGCGTTCCAATCAGCCACAGTGATGTTTGTGAGCCCAAACACTTCTACAAATGTGAAAGCTATCAAGTAGATTACAAGGAAAATGAAGAGCACATTCAGCAGTCAATTCTAAAAAGCTGAAGTGACTTCTCTGGCCCCACATGGGCATCCTGGTAGGAGGTAATTTTCCAATGGGACATTTAAGTGCATTACCCGTAAAACAATCTTTTCCTTTCTTCCATTCCTAGCCTCATTTTTACATGCCCTCCAGCTTCTTCAGGAAACTGGGGAGGCAGAACAGAGAGCGGTAGGTACAGCTACACTCGGGTTCTAGCACTGGGGGGTGAAATGGCTTGCGTTGAGGGGCTAGTGTTTGTGCTCATGGAAGGGTGAAAGCAGTGGTTTGGGAAAGGACCACACAGCACCAGAAGACATGGGAAGCCTGAGAGTGGCCTTGCTAAAGCATGCCAGCTCAAGGGGACCCTTGCCCATGACACTAGGTTTCCAAGCCCCGAGATGTAGCTGGGAGCCTGGTGGTTCTTCTTCCTCTCTAACTTGGGATTAGGCAGGGCACCAACGGGCCCTAGGCACTTGCCAGTTCTGTGGCTTCTCTTCCCTTCCAGGGACTTTGCCTGCCCACATTGGGGCCGGCTCCCATGTCTTGAGCAGAGCTGGGAGTGGAAGAGCTATGAAGGACCTGTGCAGATCTCCACTCTGCTTGGAGCTGCTTTTGAGCTCAGCCTTTGTAGTGGGATCTTGCCCAAGCTGCACCACAGCAATCCCTGTGCCCACCATTGCACCTCCTGATCCCAGCCTCATTAACCTCCTTTCTGCCTTCATCCCCGGACCTGGCCCACCACAGGGTGATGGCTGTGATCACAGGGTGGTGGCTGTGATCCCTTGGCTGAGGCTGACCTTGGTCCCTACTGCCAGCCCTGCCTTGCTTTCCTGGTTGGAGCCACATTTCACTCCAAAGAGATCCTATAGACAGGCAAGTGAAAGGACAGGTCTCCAAGGCATGTGCCATGGTATCACCAAAGGTGTCTGCACCACCCCGTGTGACTGTACCTGCTGTACAATCTGTACTTTCCCCTGACTTCCCACTGCTGTGTTCACTGGCAGCAACAGAACATCTTGTTCCAGTGAAAATTCTTGATGTGCAAAACAGTAGACTTTTTCCTCTTAACTTCTCTCTTGGAAGCGACTGTACCTTTTGTGTTTGAAATTTTCCCAAACTATGCAACCCGAGGCAGCTGTCTGGCACGAGAAACTACATCTCCACAGTGTAAGCCTAACAATATAACAAGCAGGAGTTTTATTGTGGAGACTGTTAGTCAGTCTTAAGTCTGGGCATCGTTCTCTGCATTACCTGTAATAGCAGGTAATACTTCTGCCCGTATATTAAAGGCTGCTGAAAAAGATTTCACATGTTAAAGGCTCTCCTGTTCCAAACACTGTGAAGCAGTCTCACATACAAATTTAGTCTAAAAAAGCTTGTGAATTCACAGAATCACAGAATCTCAGGGATTGGAAGGGACCTTGAAAGCTCATCCAGTCCAATCCCCCTGCTGGAGCAGGAACACCTAGAGCATGTCACTCAGGAATGCCTCCAGTATCAGACTCCAAACTGAGACCTTTTTTCACACATAGTACCACTTTGTAGAAATCTAGCTTATGACATAAATATCTGAATGCCATTACATCAGGGAAATAGAATCAATATGCCCAGAAATCCACCCGGCATTCACCTTTTAGCAAGCCTGCCCTGCTCCCTGCACAGAAACAGCATGTCTTCCAGGGTGTTTTAATACATTACATAGGCACGATAGACAAATTACACGTAAGATGCCTGTTGTAGTGAGCGAGGTGAATGACTGCATTACCTAGAGGTAGATCATGACTCTCGCATGACCTTCAGGTTTGATGTGAAAGGCAGGGAAGTTATTTCTTCCTGGCTCTCAGGAAGGAATTAAGGTATAAAATTAAAACAAAAGGTGTGAGAGACAGGAGGTAGAAATGTCGCTGAATTGTTTTATTATGCACACGTTTGTGAACAGTGCTCACTCTTCTTGAAGTGAAGAATTTTGTTTGTGGTACAGCTGTAGAAAATGTTGCTGGTTGTACAGTTGTTGGAAAATCTGTGGAGGTTTCTGCATGGGGAGCTGCAATGCTCTAGCAACTTATCTGCTGTAAGGAATTACACATGTGTTCCTGGCACCTAGGCAGAGAGTGTGAACACAAGAATTAGGCACCCAAGGCAGCCCAGCCCTGCCCTGCTATGAGTAGGTGTCCTGGTCTATGTGCCTGATGTCAACATCAGAAGCAACTCACTGTTTCACATTCACTGTGCTGGTCAGCATGAACAACTGACATGAAGTTGCAAAGTATTTGCTTTAATGAGTGCCAAAGTGAGCTTGGGCAGCACTGAAATACTTCTGCACTTGAAGGCACAGTATTTGAGAGGACAAAGGGACAGTCTGCTTGACCTGGACATGTTCCTGTTCAACCAGCCCACGGCAGCGGCTTGGAACTTGATGATCTTTAAGGTCCCTTCCAACCACAGAGCATCCTGTGACACTCTGATTCTTTCCTTCTAACAAATGCACAGAGGTGGGAGGGGATGGCCAGGAGGGCATTGTGTGTTGTCACACCGAGCTGCCAAGAGTATTCCTGTAGCACAGGACAACCCAGGGGAGAAGCAGATGTGAATCCAGCAAGTGACATCATTCTGTGAAAATACTACTATGCCCGGGTTAATTACTCCTGTATTTCATGCCTCTTGCAGGGGTGGCTTGTTCACCCCGGCTTGCAGCACTTACAAAGCGAGGGAAATAGTAAATGGGAGAGGACACGGAGAGGCTGGAATGTAATCCTGGGAAAACCAGCTCTGAAGAGTCAGGCTGGGAAAACCATCTCTGAAGAGCCAAGCTGGGTCCTGCACACACGAATAGCTATCTACATGCAGACACAGGCGTACATATTTTGGGGCCAAAGTACTCCTCACAAGCTTTTTAGAGGGCTTAACTGGTGAAAGAATTTCCTGGTCTTCTACAGTTTGTGGGCTCACAGCAGTGCTGAATTGTGAATAAAACCAGTTCTTTAGGGAATAACAACTTTAATGAAATTTTATGAGGAACAGCCTGGGCAGTCCTCTCCTCGTAAACCCCTCTCCTTTCAGGTGGAAGAAAAAAAATATTGCCGTTTGCAATCTTCTTAAAGACTTGCTCCCTTGCCCGTTGTACACCCCTAATGGCAGTGCTGCCAGACTGAACAGTGTGAAAATCATGGTCTCTGCCTCCAAGTCATGAGATTAGTTTATGTAGCATTATATTTCTTTTTAAAGTTTTGGAGTGAAGCTACTTTGCCTTCCAGCACTTGAGCCACTAGTGCAGCTGAATGAGTAGCAGTCTCTGAATATTCCAATAGCATTTTTTGAATGATTCCATAGCACACATTGTGAAATTGCCAGCCTGCTGATGAATTCAGCGGATTTGAAAAATGATGCAGCTTCTCCAGGAACCAAGAGCCATTTTGCCATACTGGCTGCTGGAAAATAAAATAAAAGGTGGACTGGAACCCAGAGTCATCTTAGTAGATTAGTGCTTCATTGTCTATCACTTTTATGAAACAACATTTTTTGAAGTCAGAGATCATAAATCATTATTGATTTTCTCAGAGAAAATTTTGTTCAGGCCTTTGTCCGTGACCTGGGGATGCTTTGCAGAGGACAAGGGAAAACACAGCTTTACCCGGACTGGAAACCAGGCAGAAGGAAGCCAGGGTGGTGCTACAGCGATGGGACCTCTGCTGTGTGACAGTGTGAGCATTATCTAAGCGAAGACTGAAAGGTAAAGTCTCTTATTAGCGTGTACAAATGATACTAGTGAGTTGGATGAAATATAAACGCATTGTACTGACAGCAAAAACCTTTTACTAACACAGTGGTCTTCTTAATTAAGGTAAGATATACTCTGAAAAAATCACCCTGCTTAAACTTAGGTGGAAGAGAATTCACACACGAGTCTCTCAGTCTTGGACCACACTATTCACAGAACCTCAGTTTTCCACTAGAAAGGGCATTTCTGGGGTTAACTTGGCCAAGGAGATAAATTTGTCACTTGCATTGTGCGCTCCTGAAAATGCAAATACAGAGACACAATAGGACGCGGTGGGTTTTCATGAGTGGTGTAGAGTGTATGACAAAATCCCTTTGCAGTGACTAAATAGCAGCTCAATAAATAATCCTGCTAAAGGGAAGGAATTTATTGTTTTTAAAGATGAGGTGTGTGAAAGCTTCTATTGTACTTGATTTCCTCCACCTCCTTTTTTCACAACACGGAGTTATAGAGTGGAAAAATATAATTAATAGTTTGGGATTGCTGAAGCCCTCACATCAAAAAAAATCTTGCACAAACTGGCTTGTCTCCATCAACAAAAATTAAATTTCAGAGGAACCTAAAGGAAGATTTAAACCTTTCATTATGGGAAACAATAAGCACTATTGAAATGTCTGTCTTGCCACAAATAAATGATCTAATATATCACTTGGTTAGGAATGGATGATTACACTCCTTCAGAACCTGATAAGCTCTTCCCAAATTCAACTCTTCTAAAAAGGTTACAAAAAATACTTTTATCAAGCAGCTGATAAAGAGTGAAAGGAAATTCTCCTTAGATAGCTCATGCAATTAACCTGAGGAAATAATTGTCAAAGGATGTTATAGAAGCCAATTGATTATTGGATCTTTAACAAGGTGAGATTTGAATACAAACAAGGAGAATACTCAGCACCTTATTAAACTGAGAGGAAAATGTGGTAGGATTGTGAACCCTCAAGCTTCAGTGCAGAAACCAGTAACTAATTGCTCATGGTTAAGAAACTTCAGAGGCAGATTAATTCCTACTCATCCACTGAAGGACTTCATGATCCCTCTGAATCATGTTCAACCTATCAGTCAGGAACACTGTAAAGGACTGAATGTCTCTGGTACACTGGAGGACTTGATATCCCACATTCCCTAAAATTTTCCTCTGCTGTTGAGACTGTGTAATGAAGTATTCATTGCCTGGCCTCAAGGAAAAGAGATGGATTTGGGTTTGCTTGCATGAGATGAGTCAATATACATGGGTTGGGTCAGGCAAGGTCCATGTTGAGTAGAGGTCTCCAGCTCTGCCAGAGCCATTTGCCCTCCCAGCACAAAGCTCGTACTTGTGGAGCAGCCTGAAGTCATCAAAGGGATCATTAGTGGCAGCTTCATTTCTTTTTATCCCTTTATCCAAGTCCTTCCATGAATGCATGGCAATGTCAATGGGAATGCAGCCCTTACCTTCCTTTTGCATTCCCAGTTACAGTGCACATACAAATTTGGAAAGACTCTTTTTTACTCCAGTGGACTTTGAATTAGTTCTAGAAATCCCCTCTATGTGGCTTGTTTTCACCTTTTTTTAATATTGATGGGTCTAGTGATAATTTATTACTCAAATTTCTGTATGGATAGGAATCCAGTAACATGTGAATATAGAGCTGGAGCATCATTTCCATATGTGATAACTTTTTATAAAAGAACAAATATTTGGGGCTAATTTATCCTTCTAAAATATAAATGTTGCGATTAACACTGGAATGACTTCTTACAGTTCCAAAATAATTAAATCATGAGGGGAAAAATGTTCACTCACTGCATAATGAATCCATCCAACGGGGCACAATAGACACAGTCATATTAAAACCTGGATCATTACCCTTCTTTTCCTGCAATTAAGGGCTCCACGGGATGTGGATGTTCCATTGATATCAGCCAGTCTAATAACGCTTTAATTATTTTTAAAAGCCAGATAAGACATGTGGAATCTGAAACACACCTAGCTCAGCGCTGTCACACAGACACCACGGCCTCACCCCTCTCCCTGCTTCCAGAAGATATGCCAGCACCGCAGGGGGGCGAGTACCCCACGCTCTAATGCCGTCTCACCGAGGAGGAACCCTCTGCCTGTGGTGTCATTTGTTTCCTGTAACTCTTCCCCGGGGATTAGTTTGACTAGCCCATTGCTTCATCTTTGGATAATGTGGCTAATCCTTTCCAGTGTCATTACTCTAATCACTGGGAGCTGGCTCCCCCCGCCCGGCGACACAGCAGCCAGGAGAGCTGCTCTCCTCCTTCAAGTGCAGGAGGAAAAAAACAGAAGCAAAGGTGCAGGACACCTTTATTTTTTTTTATTATTTTTTATTTTAATTTTTTTATTTTATTTTAATTTAATTTAATTTTTATTTTATTTTATTTTTGTAGCCCCTATTTTTAAAGGCCGGGTTTGGCAGCTGGTTTAGTGCATGTTTCAAACCCAGGCAGACAGAAGGGCCTTTGGGAGGTGGCGCTTTGCATCAGGCTGTCTTCTTACATCAGTGCAGACTTTTTAGATTTTTCACTTCCAATTGCATTCTATCCATAATTTCTGCATTTAATTGCTAGCTATAAAAGTGCGTGCCACTGAACTATCTGAAAACTTTGAAAGGTTTCAGTTTAAAGTGTCCCTGTGGTGATATAACACACTTGGTAAGAGAAGGATATGTTGGTAATGCGCGCGCTCCTCACGCTCCCTCCACGACTCCCCTGTCACGTCTGCACAGTTTACCAGTAAAAACATGGGTTTGCTGCCCTCGCTATTTTAAACACAGTGTGACTTACAAAGACATCAACAGGCGTTTCCCCCTGCACACAAACACAAGGAGTCATCATCAATGGCCTGAGAAAACAAGTTTAGACACCGTTCCAAAGAGCGTGGACGGTGCCTTAATGGAGCGAGAGCCAGAGAAGGAACCAACTCTTTAAGGAAGTTGAAACTAAGAAATCTGAAATGTTGGGGGCAGCAACCAGATTTTACTGCCAGGATCACTCCAGATCACAAACAGATACAACTACTTTTCCTTTCACTGATTTCAGCTCCTTGAAACGTTTCTCAGGCTCAGACGCAGTGTCTGTAAAGCCAAGGGGACCATTCAGACCCACGGGTCTGCCCGCCCCGAGGACAGGGAAAACTGGATTTTTACATTTGTCACAAGCTAAATACCACTCCTTGCTCCCGTTTCAAAGACGAGAAGACTGGGCTGCAAGGAGGTGAATTGCCAGCTCTGAAAATTTCCCCTCAGTCACCATGACCGAACCTGAACTTCTGACACCATTTTGAGGGGAAACCTGAAAAGCAGTTTCCCACATGACTGTTATTATTTTTTTTTAATAGTGCCTACTGAAAGAACGTCGGTCTTTGTCTCCTTCGGGCAAAACTCCAAATCCCAGAGGTATCTGATGCAAAAAATGGTGGAATGAGCTTAAAGGTTGGTTTCATCCACCTCATACTCCCCTGGTGTTATTTGGCTCCACCCCCAAATTACCTACTGCATCTCTCCAAATAGGCACTTTCCAAATGAGGAACTCTCTGTCACAGAAACTTTCTGTTCTGGCTGCCCTTTGCCCATGGGGAACCTGCTCCCTTCTAAATAAAGAAAACTTCAGCCACCACTGAGTGTGGCCCGAGAGCTTTTCAGCTCAGTCTGAGTTTAGAGCTGCAGGTGTGAGAGGGCAGTGGATGATCTTCTTTCCTGAACTCTGCGGGGCTCTGCACCCTCTGTTTCTTTGCAAGGAGAACCATTTATACACTCATTCAGAGCAGTAAAATCTGCCTGGTCCGATGAGACCAGTCTATTTCAGACTGAAACTTACCGGGATGTTTTGGAAAAGGCTCCTGGAAACCATCTATGGATGGCTCTGAACCTTGATTGTCCTCAAACATAACAAACAGTAAATGATGGGACACCTGCAATAAATATTTATGGGATTTAAATAGCCTATTGCAAGGACATGGGGCAGAGGAGAGAAGGGGTGAAGTGGGCTGTGTATTGGCCCTCACTGAGAACCATAGTGAGAAAATTAGATTGGAGCCCCCTTCTCGGCCACCATTTAAGTCCGTTGCCCGTCAGCTACCCACTTGGTATGTGTCACTGCCCTCTGCCAGTCTACAGTATTTAACCTGCAGTGTGGAAAAGGTGTAACTCTCACATCATAGACATATACATTGACTCACACACATCAACTTAGCGCCACAGAAATGAAAACTCCTGCGAGGTTCTGCTGCCAGGATGATGAGGCTGGGAAAAACAGACTTGCTGGAGGGGGAGTCTGAGATGAATTTACAGGTCTGTGGTGAAGCCTCTGTTTCTCAGATGACTCAAACCACACTGATAGCTTCCTATTTTCTTGATAATTAAGTTGGTCTTAACGTTGTAAAAAAAAAACCAGAAGAAAGAAAGGAGTATGGGGAAATGGGCAATCACTGTAAATCCGCATTTCCATGTACACCCTTTCACCATTGTCATAAATATATTACAGGTTCAATTTTCCTGGGGAAAAACCTGGCTATTGTCTGCATTGCTTGTTAAATCTAGGTCAAGAATGAAAGGTTTAAGTGACTGAGAAAAAACAGCTGGTGATTTTTCAAGCAGTTAATCGAAATCTGGTTAATTGTTTCTATTGCACTCAGGGAGGGAAATAGATGAAATGAGAAGCAAACGCCTCGGCAGCCTCGCTAAACCTTTCCTTCGTTTGTCTAAAGTGGTAAGAGGGAAAGAATTCAGCACCAAGGAGTCTGCAACAGGCTTATGAGATTTTATATGGAGGATGAGTTTGAAACTTCTCTAACTTACAACATTTATTCAACAAACTTCAGTGCTGCTATTCTGCTTTTAAATTGGTATAAATGCAAACATCACCCTAATGTGTGCATTTTATACAACTGTCTTGTGATTTAAATGGTCCATTGTAAGAGGCTAAGACCTTCTGTAACATTAATTCCACTTACACCGTTGTGAAAATGGCATGCTTTTACTCTGATTTATTTCTGCATATACAGAGCCTTTGTACACCTCTTTCAGTTTAAAAACAGAACAAAACAAAACAAAAAACAAAAACAAAGCCAAACCAAACAAAACCCACAAACCAACGTTGTTTTGCCTTGAATCTGCAGAGTTAACCTTCCCGAGAGGGGTGGTGTTAACACATCTTGTTTGATGCACTGCAGCATTCGCAGAAGGGCCAGGGCTGCTTCACGGAAGACAAAGAAGCTTTTACAGGGCACAAGGCAGAGGCTGTAGGTGTTCTGCCTCCTGACACTGGAAAAGGGAGGAAGACATGGAAAATACAATTCTTGTAAACTTTTGGAGGATGTTTGTTTAAGAAAAAAACACCTGTACGAATGGTGAGGACGTCCAGTGACATTTTGCTGTATTTCTGCTTTAATACTGGTATGAAATCAGTTGAAGACGATGCAGTCTGAAACTCAAATACTCTGTGGAAGTTATAGATCTTTGTACTCTGTAACATAGGATTTCTGGGGTATTTTCTCAGCTTTTGGATTCACTAAATATAGCTTAGGTTGCTTAATATTACTTTACAAGCACCCATAAGTCTTGACTTGGATTAAAACATCATGTCAGAGGAATCTGGCTATGTTATCTTTTCCTTTTGATGGTCCGAGCTGATCAAGGGAATTTAAATACTTTGGTGGCTCTGGACACAAGCAACCTTGTCTGCATTAGGGAAAGGAATGCAGAATTTGCCTATATCATCGTAGCTCATGGGAAAAATTACATTGGTCTTGGAAGACTGTTTCTACTCTTTAAAAATGCCATATTCATTCTATTTAATTTATTGTTGTGTGCCCTCTCTCTCTATTTAAGTGCAAGTAATAGTTAGCTAATGCGTACCAGAATTTTTTGAACCCACCTGACATCAAGCCATGCTCCAGCTTTGTCAATATTGTGTAGAAAGATCGGGAGTTTGGGAATAATAGACACGACATTTGAGAGCATTCCTCTCACCAGCTGCTTTCTCTGTTCTCTCAGAACACTTTGTCATAGACTAAATTAGAAGAAACCAAGGAGTCTAGATAAAAATTTAGGATACCAGTTCATAGTTGTACGATTACTTAGGTTGTCTATTTGTTAATGCCAGCTTCAGTTTGAGAAAAAAAAAAAAACAAATCCAAAACATAATGAACTCTTTGTTGTAACTACAATGGAATTTTTCTAAGAGCAATTAAAAAGATTTCTGACCTTAAAGCAATAATCCAGTTTTCTTTGTATCATAAACTTGGAAAGATTTAAATTAAGATAATTCATAACTTGAATTAGATTATTCACAACTCATACCACAACTGTATCTCATCATCTCCATCATATGGATGTGTTTTTCCCATTAAAAATAAAAAGGAAAATACATTAAAGATAAACTTCTAACACAAGTAAGGATGGAAGAGAATGTGACAGCAACCTCTCTCGCTGCTATTTGGCAACTGACTTTATTTAAATCCAAATTCTTCTAGTTTTTGAGGGCAGCGAAAGTTTGCCTTTGATTCGGTTGTAGCTGTTTGGAATCCCCTCAGATGTATGGCACCACCCTTGGGAGTGTGACCCCTGGATATGGCACGTATCTGGAAGCAGCCAGTATCCCTTGGGAATGGAAGCCAGTCTTGGGCTGGCACTGGAGCCACCGAGGGCCCAACATTCCATTTGACTGGTAAGAGGGGAAGGATGGCAAAGGCAGTAACAGAAGCTCAGTCCTACCTGGTTGTTGTGTGTTTGACCCAGGAAGGGTTGGCTTTAAGCACGTGACTAGTCCTACCAACATACACTCTTTTCCTCAGCAATATGATGCAAATAAAAGTTAAATCTGGCAATCTCCTTTATCTGTGCCCCAAACATGTGAGCTCTGGGCGTTGTTCTCAATTTGTGTTTCTAAAGCTTGGGGGGGGTTATTTTTTAAACATTAGCAATTCTTCCATTTATTATGACTCAAAGCCAACTGTTTTATTTATTTTTTTGTCATAAAATCTAGTAAAAGTCTAACTTGGGGGGGGGGGCAGGGAGTAAGAATTTGTGCTCAAATTTATGATCTGATTTTTAGAAAGCGTAGAAGTGTCTGAAAGAAATGTAAATAATTCAAGTTACCTATCCTAAGATATACAATATTGAAAATACCCCTTGACATAAGAAATATCTCTAAGAAGCTACTGATTCTAAGATTTTGGGACTAACTCTGACTGCAGGCTTGTAAAGGTCTCCTGCAAAGAACAGCTCTTCCTAAATTTAGGCACAAGAGCTACCAGTATTTTCTGTTTCATATGGATTTTTTTGGTGCTAATGTGGTACAAAGAACTAAAATCAATAATTAAAACAAAATCCACTCACTCTTCATGTAAACCATAGCAGGTAAAAACGGTGAAATGAAGCAACTCTTCTGGTTAGCAGAAGGAGGATAATAGACAACTAAATTAGACTATAGGCCTGTCTTTTCTGTAAGTAAAGTTAGATAAAATTAATTCCCCTATTTCCCTCATTCCCCCACCTCCCATTCTTCTCCACTCACAGATTGTTTTATACGCTGTTTTCAATTTCTTCTTATAGCAATATTCTCTGTGCATATAGCGTTCTCCTTTGTTATGGAAATTTTATATTATATCTCCAAAAGGATGTGGAGAGTGGACTGGTATAATCTAAAAATTCCAATCAGGAAACAGAATGAAATCATTTTCATTGTCGCCAACAAAGTCATTGTGCTGCATCACCAATTTTTAATGAGAATAGTAAGGAATAATATCAGTTAATATTGAACAAGTCTCACTCAGCAATTTTTGACCAGCACAAAAGCTTTTAACTTCAAAAACTATAATTTCGAAGTGAGAAGCATGTCACAGTCTTTATCCATATATGTGTGTGTATTAGAAAACTGTAGCAGAGAATAATGAACACAATAAGATTTTTTCGCTCCTTTTCCAAACATTTAGGCATAAGAATGTTGTCATATAACAAAACAACTCCGAACTTATGAAGAACTGGCCATCAAAGCAGCTTTTCAATATGCATTTTAACTTATTTCTCCCTTGTAAATAAGATGTATATTTTCTCTAACTAGGCACTTTACACTAGAGTGGCTCCTTTAAAATCTCAGGCCAATATTGAAGATTTTCTCTGGAGCATGTAAGTGCTTGCACATTTGTAAAACTTATACGGATAGCATTTCAATGAAATCCAAATAACCCCATTATTTCACATGTGCAAAAAAAAAGTCTGACTGGACTGCCAGTCTGTTTGCTATATTTAACAATTAGTTTAATACACAGGCTCCTTGAGGACAAAAGACAGAAGGGCTGCCAATTTTCTGTATGGTTGGTAGATCACTCATAGCCTCGGGCTAACGAGCTGTAGTTTATTTCCCTGACCCCTTCCTGAAATGCCTGTAAGGGTGTTTGAAGTGTGTGGTTCTAGGGGTGCTATCATCCATCCCGACTGCACGTTTCTAATTAGGCCAAATGTATTCTAAGCAAAATGCAGTAAATATAGGAATGCTCCAGTAGGAGGAGAGTGATAACGATGCTATTCCATGGCAATAAGACAAAAAAAAACCAAAACCCACAAAGCAAGGAAGGACAACAGTGAAAACACAGACCTGGGTTTGGAATAGATTTCCAAAAGAGCTCAGCACCAAGGCGTTCCAGTTCAACCGCCTGGTGACAAGGGACAGGGTTTTAGAAGATATCAGCATCACTGACAATTATATCCAAGTATTTTCAAGGGAAGAGAGTTCGTCTGAGACTTTGACCCTAGTTGTGTGAACCACTTTTCAAAGTCTAACCTGAGGAAATTTCCATACCACGTTTACGGGGCTCTCTTAGATGTATATATACAAATAAACCAGCCTCAGACACCCTGCTTTTTCTGGTATTAACACATGGCAGCCCTCCGATTCAGGGGAGCGTGGGTGACTGGCCCCGAGTCACCAAGGCACTGAGCCTGGAGCTCAGCAATCGCTTCAGCGCGTGGAGGGTGTCTCTGTCCGTCACGGGGACACGTCCCTAACGGGACCGGGCGGAGTGGGAACCCAGGAGCTTGGCGGATTTATCAAGGAAATAGGAAATATTTCTCACGTGATGTGAGAAATATTGGGAAGTGGAAGGGAGACAGGAACACACATGGAGGGGAGTCAGCCAGGGAGAGAGAAGGAGAAGTGAAGAGTTTGGGGCAGGTTTCAGGCGCTTTGGCAATCCGGTGCTGCACAGCCACCTTTGAAAGCCTGACTCGGTGTACCTCTAATAGGTGTGTAACCTCACGCAGGGTCTCTTGATGGCCAGGATCTTTGCAGAGGTGCTGATTACTGTTTAAACTGAGATTCCTTGCAGTAAATTCCAGATAGAGCAGTGCTAATAGGAATTGTGGTTCTCAATACAGATTGAGATTGATTTTCACTTTTTTTTTCTTAACAGGAAAAAATAAGCAAAGATTGCTGGCTACAAATAAACAGATATTTTGCCTGATATTATTTCTTGATCAGTAAACAGAGTGTTCAGCAGTGACTGTGATTATCACCATAGCCTGTCAAAATGGGTAAGTAGGAGTTTATTGTGAAACATCCAGAGCATTGCGGAGGATCCTCCCACTCCTAAACCCCTCTGTTCCATCCTCTCTTCTTCTTCCACCCTCTTCCTTCCCCGTAACCTTCCTTCTAACCCTCTGTTTCTCCTTTCCCTTTTGCTCCAATCCCCTCCTAAATTTCATCTGCTCTGTTTCTCCCATCATCCAGCTTTGCAGAGGAGGTTTGCTAAGGGGGTTACTATTTCCCTTTTGCATCTGCTCCAGAAGGAATTTCATTTAAACTTGAAGCAAATGCTGCCCGTTGGCCTACAATTCATTTGCCAAAAAAACCCAAACCCAAACCAAAACGTTTTTCAGAGTCTGGCAGATTGAAATACAGCTTTTGATTCACAGGGAAGGTGGTGATTGACTCCTGGTCCTCCACTCCCAGCCTTAGAATTGAGTGTAGATGAATGCAGCTCGGCTTGTTTTGTTCCTGAAACAAGTTCCTACAATGGCACTTGCACCCTGGGACACTTGTTCCCTGGAGGACAGCCTGGCTTTACTGAACTGCTCACAGTTCGCCAGGTTCAGTCGTGTCAATTCCGCCGCATCTGCACTATTTTCAAAGGGTCTGAAGCCTGAAGTACTTCAGGAGACTTGAAGGAAGCAGTCCCTGCTCTCGGCCATCGCCTCGCGCCGGTGACGCTCTCTGTGTACCTGCCGAGCTCAGCATTGTGAACACTGACACTCTTATTCTTGAAATGGGCCTTTTGACTGCTTTAAACCTCTGAGTTGTTAATGGATGTGTTTCTTCCCCAACAGAACTGAATAAACCTCCTTGTTTAACCTCTGTCTCCGCTGCGACAGGCTGTGCCGAGCCCGGCGCTGGGCTGCGCGCTGGCACCGCTGCATCAGAGGAGAAGTGATTCCCATACAACAGAAACTTAGATGTTTGACTTTGTCTGGGGAAAAAAGCTGTCCTGGGAGCTACAAAAGCAGGAAAAGAATGGCTTCACAGAATACACCAGCTCCCAGAGTAGGAGTTTCAAATTCTTGCCAACGAGGAAAAAAGGGATAGTTTTACGCATCTGAACTTATGTAAGCTGGATAAAATGATTTTGAGGGACAATCACACCCTCCCACAGACAGGAGGACCTTAAATGCCAGTGATATGTAAAACTCCTTTTTTATCAAAGGGTTTCCATGCAGCAGAGGTGTTTTCATCCTCAATTAGACCAGTGGTCCATTCATTCCATTCCTGATTCCCCCAGTGTGACCAGTAACAGGTCTGTTCTAGAGGCACAACCTAAAAAGGCTGGGGAGAATGGCTCACAGAGAAAACAATTTCTCAGCTCCCCTTCCTGTCAGAGGTTGGTTTATTCTGTGTCAAGTTGCTTGTTAAGACTTTTAATAATGTCCTTTGAATGGGACAGGTTTTGCAGAACATCCTGGGCAGGTTGTTTCAATTAGGTGCTGTATAAAGTTCAGGGTCAGGGAGACGCAGACTCTTCCACTCCACCCCGCTGGATTCAGGCTTTTCTTTAATGCTGCCCAGAGAGGGATGCTGCTGATTTTGCAAAGCTCTTTTGGGGTCTGCTCTCACTGCGCAGTTTTCCTGTGCTGGAGGAAACGCCAGCAGACTCTGGCGGGAATTTTTTGAGTTGTTTTGGATACATGAAGTTGGTTGGGAACAGATTTCTTTTCTTCCATATGGCAATGGAACAGGATGAAGTGATTTTAAGATGCTTGATCTCAAAAACAGGAGCATGAACTCCACTCCTAGGCCGCATATCCGTATCCAAACAAGAAGCTGTGGCTTCTGTGGTCCCGCTTGTGATCTTGTACAATCAAATCTTTTCCTCCCAAGTTTATTCCAAACTTTCAGCAATTATGGATGTGCCATGTGACGTTTTTACTTATGCCCCACCAGTCTCGGGCTAATAATTCCTGTTCTTGGTGTAGGATAACTAGTCCCCAACAGTTAAAACTTTTGTATGCACTTGATGGTGAATACTGACATTGTGGTAAGAGCTATGTGAGACAGTTCCTTCCGTGAACTTTGTCTAACTCAACTGAAGGTAAACCTGGTTCTACAACCGTAAAGTAATCCGTAAAGCCAAGGTTTTGTTTTCTTTGCCAAATAAGTTAATGGAGGATTAATGCAATGTTCTAAATCCTCCGAGGTCTTTTCTTCCAGTTCAGGGAGACCTTTTCTTACATTAATTCACTTTGTAAGCACACAGTCTGCTGCACACCTGGTTGTCACATGTGGGCCTGGGAAACCTGGGAACATGAGGAGCAATGAAGGTGGGACCATGGCATCCACAGGTCCCACAGGCTTTTACTTTGCTAAAAAGGACTAGTGGTTGGTGAAAGAGCCGGGTGCCCGGGCAGTGACACTGACTGTGGTGACACTGAGGAAACAGTCACCTCTAAGAGAATTTGCCACCAGTAGGGCTTCTGAAGAGCTCTGCTCCTGGATGTCAGACATGCCCACCAACCAGCCAAGTGGGAAAATGGGCCACCTAGCTTTCAAATCAACCTACTTTTTGCAGAATGTTTTAAGTGAACCAGGAGAGGAAAAATATTCTGAATCCTCTCCAACCCATTTGACCAGTTCCCTGAACAACCGGATTGTGATACGGTCAAAATCATGAGAGGCTTTGAGTTCAAATGCCACCACCAGAAGGTAGCCACAAACTGAGAAGTCTATAAAATGCTGTGGTACTTTATAATCCCTTCTCAAAATAAGTATAACTGTGTAATTTAATTGCATTAAATTCTGGTGACTGATCCTTCTTTCCTAATCGAGGACTACAGACATCCTGACCCTTTCAAAATAGCTCTAGTAACTGCCCTTATGTTCTCACAGTAACTAATTAGCAAATAGCCTGAGGCAAACTTTATTTGCTGTGTTGTTTCCACAGCTGGAACCTAGTTCTTGTTAAAAATTTTTGCCCACAATGGAAATCTGAAAACTAGACTCTGACAGTGGACTTCATTTCACATCTGTGGGAATCCTCAGGATTTCCAGGGGAAGAAGCATTAAGCACAAGCACACTCACCCACCGCATTGCCCTCGGGCCAGCTGGGAGATGGAGTGTTTCAATCAGGCTTTGAAAATATGTTTACAAATGCCTCACCAAAAAGGAAGAAAAAAACCAACCAAGCAGACAAACAAACAAACAAACAACCCCACAAAAGCAAACCCCAAACCCTAGAACTCTTTTACCTCAGCCATCTCACACACCTACCAGGTGAAACAACATGCTTGGATGTCTCCCAAAATACATGAGGAAGGCACAGCTATCATTGAACACTGACTGTATGCAAAGCCCAACTGTGATACAAAGGCATGAACCACCCAGGGGAAAAGTGCATGCGAGAATGACAAAAAACCATACATAGCACCTCAGCATTTTTTAATATTTTGCACTGGGCTTGTCTTCCTTGATGGCTAAAAGAATAAAAGAAACGGACAAAATGGTAATTTTGGAACTGAGGGTTACAGTGGAAGAGGCCTTTGATACTTCTGAGACAAAATATTTACATTTTGGTGGTAAGGAGCTAGTGAGGCATAACCTTTATCTAATCTCAGCATCCCATCCCTTAGGTGACCCTTACCCCAGGCTGGATGGTTCAGGAAGGGCTGTCAGTTGTCTCCAGAGCCCTGAAATGTGATGACCAGCCAGGGTCACAGCCCATCGCAGCCAAAAGCCAGTTCTCACAGACACTCATTAACCCCAGGTGTCTTCTTGTGTAGAACATCACCATTAAGCCCATGTGTGTGATAATACACACGTGCTGAAGAACACTTGTGTCCCCCGGTTCTGAGTGGGAATGAGCGTTGTGACTCACAAAAGAGTGGCTTTTGTTAAGAACTCAGCCAAACCTGGAAATTCAAACATCCACCATAGTGCTGTGTAAGTGCCATGCAAATATCTCAAATAGTCCTGAATATACTAATATACTAAGTGGCACCAGGAACCTCTGCTCCAGCAAGGAGCTGGGGACCATAAATGAAGGTATCTACAATCAGATGGTGAATCCCACTTTTAGAGACTTGAGTCATTCTGGAACAGCACCTCAAAGCTGCCAACAACATCTCAACCCAGTGGGGCTGACACTGCATCTGTACTTAAGAGAAGGAAGGGAACTCACAAGGGACTAAAGGTTGTTACCTATCTATGGCCTAGATGTATAAGCTCTCATTAGGGTCATAGAGTCACAGAATGGTTAGAATTGAAAGGGACCTTAAAGATCATTGATTTCCAAACCCCCTGCCCTGGGCAGGGACACCTCCCACCACACCAGCTTGCTCAAAGCCCCTTCCAGCCTGGCCGTAACCACTTCCAGGGATGGAGCACCCACAACTTCTCTGGGCAACCTGTTCCAGTGTCTCACCACCCTCACAGGAAAGAATTTCTTTCTGGTATCTCATCTAAATCTCCCCTCTTTCTATTTAAAGCCGTTACCCCTCATCCTGTCACTTCACTGCCTGACAAAGAGTCCCTCCCCAGCTCTCCTGTAGCCTCTTCAGATACTGGAAAGCTGCTCTAAAGTCTCCCTGGACCTTTCTCTTCTCCAGACTGAACAAGTTCCTTGTCCTTTCTATGTTGAGGTCAAAAGAAGCCTAGCTAGCCAACAGGATTTGGAGAACTATTCACAAGTAAAATAGGCATTTGCAATTATACATCTGAGTGATTCTCCAGATTTCTTTAGCTGTATTGACGAGGTCTCCATGGCTTCGGTGAGGATCTCAGATGCACACAGGCACCCTAGTCTGACTCTGACTACAAATATCCCCACGTGCAGGTGGTATTTTCTCAGGACATGCCCCTTGTACTTTACCATCTCCAAAGTGGTAAATGGCAAAGAACAGCTAAATAGAAAGAACTGTTTTTTTCTTTTTTCTTCAAGTTAGTGAATGCTAATTGAGGGTGAATGCTTGAATCTGTGACCCACAAAGATGGATTTGTAGTGATCTGGGTTTGCACCTTCCACTCACAACAATGCCTCTAAATCCAGGGTGTGGTGTTAGCAAGACCCTGTGATGTAACTGCCTGCATGTCCACTCAGCTATAAAAACATGACAGAAACAGAATTAACCCAAGTGCTGGATCTACTGAGATTTTGTTCCTTCATTTCTAATCGCTCCTCCTGCAAAATCTGCAACCTTGAAAAGCCAGACCCATGGCTTTCCTGAGGGTAACCAAGAGAGGCACAGGGTAACAAGGTGCATCTCCACCAACCTCCATGGACAGGCTGGTACCACAGTGGCCTCCGGGGAAGAAAGGTCTCTTCATCCCCTCTGCTGGCCATGACAAGCTGTCCTTCTGGAGCAGGGTGTGCAGCTCGTTTGCACCTGCAAAGGGCGGGGAGGGGAACTGTATAACAGATGGCTTCAAATAAAGGTGATTAACCTTGGACAGGCTGTCCTGACTGCTGAATTTGTTTGGGATTGGCATTAGCCTTGTATACAAATTTCCCAGTCCAGGCACTCCCATCTGATTTCTGATTCAGTTCCAGGGAAAATAAACACAAGCAAAAAACATCAAACAAACAAAAACCAGCAAACAAACAAAAACCAAACAAACAACCCACCCCAGAAATTGAACAGTCGCTCTCGTGTTTCAGACAAGAAAGATCAATTGTTTAAACCTTTATTCCTGCTCAGCTCACTGCCATCCCTTTTTGTGGTCATTTTAGTGGGAAAGTGACTTTGGTTCTCCCTGAAGGGCTGAACACAGGTAGTGGGGTTCTAGACCACCCTGGACAAGGGGGACCACAATTATTTTTCCCAACAGCGCTCCAGGAGTAGGTTAGAACTGGATTAATGTTTTCTGCCAGTGACAAAATGACGTTTGTGCTTGCACAGCAGATACATCCAATTCTGCAGGAAATCAGGGGATTGGTGGCACGTAGGTAGCAGAAAATTCTTCTTTCTGAATTCAGCACTCTAAAAATTTCACAATTATAGCAGTAGCCAAAAGTTACATATAGTCCCATTAACTTGGATGTACTCAAACATCCTACGGTGCCAGGCAATTTTTCATTGCAAAACACTGACTTCTACTCGGGGTGAGAGGATCAGAGGTGAGTGGGCTCAATGGGAGCAGGAAGATTTTCCAAGTGCAGTTTACATGCTCTGCTCTTTTGCTTGTTAAAAGCAGTTCCTGTATAAATTTTTTGGAAACTCCAGGTACTTTGACATAGCATCTGCAAAATGGATCTATTTGTACAGAAATGAGGAGTGTTAACCTCCCCCTCAGGAAAACAGACTCAAGTGTGTTGTGATTAAATGTGTATTCAGAAAGACGGTGTCTTATACCAGTAACGGGTTATAAATAACTCCGCCCGCGCCGTGGTTGAAGACTTTGACGTTATCTATTCATGCTCTAAGAACTTCCATTTATCCCTCTGTTTTCTGACGCAGATATGGACCTGATAATGTACGGCTGCTAACGTGCAGATGGCTTCTCCAAACAAGAATTTACATATGCTAAGGACAGTAGGAGCCATTGGGATGGTCTAGTGTGATCAGTTTGTAGTGTGTCTGTGAGATCTGCGTGCATTTTTGGATACCGTTGGTCACAGAAAATTATTGCTTTACTTTGAAGTTTCTGCTGTGGTGTCTGTTGCCTGGGTCTTCTCTTTTTCTTTTTGTAATGCCCGGCAATAACATTCAAAGCAGCAGATATAACTTATTTCCAGTTGACCATTGCAGCCAGAACTTACCAGCTACTTATTTTTCTTAAAGATAAAATAATAAATGTAGAAACAATAGGAAATGAAAGCCCTGAAACAATGTTGAGCCAATGTTTCCATCTATCTCATCAGAAGTTGTTTTCGACCATCATCTTTATTCCCATGGTGTTTAATTGCAGAGTGCATTTGATTGAGTAGGTTTTGTTTTTCCACCACAGGCATCTACTCTGGGTAGTAGGGACTGGATTCTTCCCAAGCATCTTGTCTGGGTTCATTGGTAGAGAAGCTTCTGCCCGCAAGGATCTGCCTGCGGAGTTGATAAGCGAGCTGCTGATGAGCTACCTTTTCTTCCCAAGAGCAATTTTCCCTTGAATGGTGGTTGATTATGAAGAATATCCTCCCCCTCATGTCACTCAGACAAAGGCCTTGTGCAAATAACTCTTTAGAACAAGGTTCCATGGACTGTGTATTTAGCAAAAAAGTTGCATTTACCGCATCCCCATGCACAACACCATGTGCAGCTCCATCCAGCTGCTTTTCTCTTCCTGACACTGGATTATTCAGTGCTCCCTTTTTTAAGTAAGTAAATCAAATAAAACCTATGAAAAAACATCTAGCACTGCTTTGTTGCTCAATTAAGTATGAGGAATTCATGCTGAATATCCCGAAATAATTGCAGCCAAACAACTATTGCTTCGTAAATTATAGCTTGGATTCGTAGGGTGAGGGCCATGTCTAAAGAATGATCAATTTTAAAATGTTTCATATAGAGGAATTTGTTAGAGTTTGACTTATTTGGCTACTTTAACAAATGAGTTTAGCAGTATTGGATTCTGAGTGCCAGTATTTCTGCATTTGGACACTGAACACTCCTCTAGCTATAGAAGTTGTTATTACATCTAACTGAGTGGGAGTAAACTTTTTGTGACACACGTATCTTGTTAGAACACTCTGTGAAAATGTCTTGTGAAATTTGTTTGCTGTAAGTGCCACTTATTTTTAATACAGAAAGGCATTGAGTCTTGCACTCAAATAATAAAAATAATAAGTACTGATGATCCTTCTCGTCTTTCAAGAGCTCTCTAGTTTTCAAAAATTGCCTGGTCCTGAACTGAAACATGAAATCAAAATCTTTAATACTACAAATCTGCAAAGAAGCAGGAAGCAGTTTTAGATAATCCTGAAAAATATATATATTTCTACTTGGATTTGTATAATTCATTTACTAATTTTACTTATTTATTTTAATGAAATGCTATTTTGATGCTCAAAGACCGCCTGACTGCTTATGTTTTGTTAAAACAGAAGCCATTACCATTCAGAAATACTCTTATTTTCTCTCCTTTAAACTGTGTTGAGTCTAACATCTACCTACCAGGGATCTGCATTTTTCTGGCTTTTTTCTACAAATAGCACTTATTCAACTGATAACCTTCCGACCAGGCTGAGCAGATATATCCATTCAGCCGTCTGAAAACTGCAGAATATTGTCTGATGAAGTTCATGGGTTCAAATTAATCCCTACACTTCAAGGTCTTTTCTGGATCACGTGTCTGCTGCCCCTTGCGTCCCCCCCCCTCTGCCTCCCCCAGCACTGCCCTGGCTGGTCTCTTCCCACCACTCTGTCTCTCATTTCAGCCCTGACGTGTCACCTCCATCTCTCCAGCATGCTGTCTCCCAGCCTCTATCCATCGGGAGCACTGTTTTGTGTGCTGAGGGAAAAGAGCTTGCTTTGAACCCTCCACTTGACCCCCACCAGTGACGGTGTCTGAGCGTCCCCTGGGAGCAGTGCCTGGGGAGAGCTGCCCCACACTCAGCCCCACCTGGCTGTGGGTTTGTGGGGTTTGTTTTTATAGCTTACACCACCTCCACGGTGATGTCTCTTCACAACCTTTGCTGGAGATGGGGGAGAGCCGTGTTCGGCCTGCAGGACTGCCACAGGTGATGGGTTTGTGTGAAGGTAAGCAACTCACCAACTAAAAAGCACATATTTCTGTTTCTCTGGTGCAGATGGGTAAGAGGGAACCCTGAGAGCGAGTGGCCAATTCACATACAAACTAGGGATCCACGGAACTGCCCAAGTAGATCTACCCTTTTGGCACTTCTGCAAAGATTCTTGCATCTTCTGTGTTTGCCATTTACAGTGCTGTGACCCTGTAGGCTGTCCCAGTCAGACACCACTCTGTGTACAGGTAAAGCCACCTCTGAGATTCAGCTGACAAGACAGCTCACAGCTCTGAGTTCCTATTGGAAATTTTCCTTCCCTGCAGGGATTGAAAAAGCACTTTTGAGCAGCTGTGGGAAAAGACTTTCAGGAGGTGCTGGTTTATGTCCCATGTCCCATCCCTTGGTGCGGGAGAGGGAAGGGCAATGGACACACCCCTTCTGGAGAAGGACTGGAGCAGGACCACCCTCAGAAGCACCTCTGCCTAAAACTGGGGTGAAATCCATCTAGAGCACATCTCTTTGGAGGTGAAGAGATTGGTGGCTTTGGTTATGAAAGCATTTTATATCAGATTGGTGGAACTGCAGGCCTGAGGAGAGGGACTTGGGGGTGCTGATGGGTGAGAAGCTGGCCATGAGCAGGCAGTGGGCACTTGCAGCCCAGAAGGCCAATCCCATCCTGGGCTGCATCAAAGGGTGCATTGCCAGCAGATCCAGAGAGGTTGATTCTGCCCATGTGCTCTGCTCTGGTGAGACCTCCCCTGGAGTCTTGTGTGCAGGTCTGGAACCCTCAAGAGAGGAAGGACATGGACCTCATGGAGTGGGTCCAGAGGAGGGCCACGAAAATGCTCAGGGGGTTGGAGAATCTTTGCTCCAAGGATAGGCTGAGGGAGCTGGAGTTGTTCAGCCTGGAGAAGAGGAGGCTCCGGGGAGACCTCAGAGCAGCTTTCCAGTATCTGAAAGGGCTACAGGAAGGCTGGGGAGGGTCTGTTTACAAAGGCCTTCAGGGAGAGGATGAGGGACAATGGCTTCAAGCTGGAGAAGAGCAGCTTTAAATTCGATATCAAGAATAGGTTCTTTACTCTGAGGGTGGTGGAGCACTGGGACAGGCTGCCCAGGGAGGAGGTTGAGGTCCCTTCCCTGAAGATCTTCAAAGGGAGGCTGGAGGAGGCCCTGGGCACCCTGGTCTAGTTGGGGGTGTCCCTGCTGACTGCAGGGAGGTCAGAATAGAGGACCTTTGGTGGTCCCTTCTACAAATCTATGATTCTATGAATACAACCTCATAACCAGCTGCAAATGGGCCGCAGCTCCCAGCTGTGAGGCTGGCATCCCCTAAAGTACTGTGCTAGAGCAGCGTAGAAGAGTATGACAAATGGTAGTTAGCACACCCATGGCCTCTGAACCCCAAATGTGGGCTCTGCTATTTACGGCTTGTGGGAAATCTTGGGATTTTGACTGAAATAACCACAGGAAAACACAGGTCTCATTCATTTAAATATTAAATGCAAATTCACTCCTGAATTAGTGCAAAAGTAGTAGATGACAATAGACAGGGTCTTCTGTCAATTGGGGTTCAAATGAGGGATCCTTTTTCCCCACAAAGCTGGTTTTAAAACAAAAGGGCTATGATATTCTAACTGTAAAACCTTAAAATAAAATAAAATTAAAAAACCCCCACCAAATTAGTAATGGACAAATTTGAAATACTCATATGATTAAAGAAGAAAAGAGAGAAAGCAAATGAGAATGGGAGAGAGAGGGGAGGAGAGAGCGTGGATGTGAGAGGTGATTTTCTTTGTATTAAAAAAGCACACAGAAAAAAACCCAAAATATTTGATAATTAGTATGAAAGGTATTTGGCTACTGGCATTTTCTTTGTAATGTTTTATGTATGAAAATGGTTTTATAAATAAAATGCTACAGGCTTTTGTTCAAATTCATATTATGTAGATTGCTGTGGTACTGAATGTCCAGCAGCGGGGAGAAAATAATGATGAACAGAGACATCTCGGTATGAATTGCATCTACAGCCTTATTTTACAGCAAGCACTTGCAGAAGAGACCATGCAGCAAGCCAGGCACCGCACACAGGTATCATGACGGGTATTAAAAAAATATAAGAATGGGTTTGTTATTTTCTGTGAGACATTCTCTGTTTTTATGGGCTGGTTCATTTAGACTCGGCGGTGAAATACCTTAAAAGGTAACACAGTATTCTGACTACAGCAGTAATTTATTACACCAGTTAATCTTGTAAAATTGCCCTCTGGATGTAATAATTTGTTATTCTTTTATTAGGCCTTCTTCTGCATACCATGTTTATCATAAAGATGTCACCGGTGTGATGCCTAGCAACCGGTACAATGTTCCGGAGGTGTTTGCATACATTTTCCTGAGGGAGAGATCTGCCTCGTCCCTGCCTGGGAGAGCTGTCAGTGTATTCTGATGTATGAGGGATAAAAGGAGTCCCTGCTGCAGCCTCCAATAAGCTGGAGTCACGGCCTGAAAGCACTGGCTCGGGCATCACTACGCCGTGTTAGAAAATGTGTCAATTATCAGATGGAGTGCCTAAGGGTATCGCCTGGGTCTAGGTCATAAAACCATCAGGACTGAGGAGGGAGGGGGGAAATTGATGAGGAAGTAAGTTGAATTAATTGATAACTAGGAGGACTCTGTGGAACATATTCGGCGTAACACGGACCCAGACGTTTTCTCCCAGAATAATCGATGAATATGGAAAGTCTAAAATGCCTCCCAGTTTTGGTCCAGTACCTCTCCACTCTACCCATGCTTGTAATATTTTACAGACTTTCTCATTATTTTCAAAAAATTAAGTCAAGCAAGACATGGAGCTATAAAAATAAAAGTAAAATCATGCTAATATTTTATAGCTATTTTTGTATTATTGCAATTCTTAATATGCTGTGCAACTGTTTGTACGTGAATACAGTAGGGACCACTTAAATGTCTAGCCCGAGGCCTGATTCATGAAAGCTTTATGCGCCATTTATGCAGGTATCTGTGGCGTTTACTCAGAAAAAGTAGGGAATACAGCTTTTTTTAGCAAAGTTTATTCCTGTGCACAACCCTGCATCCTGCCAGCTGGCCATCACTCTCAGTAACAGACTTGGGAAGAACATCCAGAGTCCTCAAAATATCTGGGCAGTTCAGAATTTTAGGTGTCATAATTAGAGGTGATTACCCTGCTCTACCCTGGCAGTTTTGTGGGCTCACTGTGGCTATCCAGGGCCACCACCAACCTGTCACGAGCCCCAGGCCTTGGGAGGACGGTGGGATTCAGGTGCTTGCCAAACTCGAGGTGAGGTTATAACCTCTGCAGATACCCTCCAATAAAAGAGGTGTTTTGGAGGTGCCTCTCCCTAACTGAACAACTTAATGAGGCAACAAACTGTTTAGATGCCACTCGTTATGTCACTTCCGTTACACTTCCTTCCTTCCTTCCTTCCTTCCTTCCTTCCTTCCTTCCTTCCTTCCTTCCTTCCTTCCTCTCAGGATTCTTGAGACAAAGTGTTTCCCAAATAACTATCTGCCACCTTTACCATGTTTGTTTCTCATTAACCCAGCTCTCACAGGAACACAAGCTACTCATCACTTGGAGGTCTCCAACATCTACAGGTACCTTTCTCTTGCTGCCCAAAAAGCTGCTTCTTACTGCACTGATAACACAAATTCACCTCCCTGTCCAAAGGGAAATTGTAAGAGTGACAAATAAACCATTTTTGTCACTTCTTCTCTTTGCTGACTCTTTGGAGAAGACCTCTCCTCCTGTGGCAGTGCACGATTTTGCACAAGGTGGATTTCTGGAACAGCCGCACTCGTGGATGCAAGACATTCTTTGTAGATGAAAAGAAAAATAGGGTATAACATTACCNTGAAATACTCATATGATTAAAGAAGAAAAGAGAGAAAGCAAATGAGAATGGGAGAGAGAGGGGAGGAGAGAGCGTGGATGTGAGAGGTGATTTTCTTTGTATTAAAAAAGCACACAGAAAAAAACCCAAAATATTTGATAATTAGTATGAAAGGTATTTGGCTACTGGCATTTTCTTTGTAATGTTTTATGTATGAAAATGGTTTTATAAATAAAATGCTACAGGCTTTTGTTCAAATTCATATTATGTAGATTGCTGTGGTACTGAATGTCCAGCAGCGGGGAGAAAATAATGATGAACAGAGACATCTCGGTATGAATTGCATCTACAGCCTTATTTTACAGCAAGCACTTGCAGAAGAGACCATGCAGCAAGCCAGGCACCGCACACAGGTATCATGACGGGTATTAAAAAAATATAAGAATGGGTTTGTTATTTTCTGTGAGACATTCTCTGTTTTTATGGGCTGGTTCATTTAGACTCGGCGGTGAAATACCTTAAAAGGTAACACAGTATTCTGACTACAGCAGTAATTTATTACACCAGTTAATCTTGTAAAATTGCCCTCTGGATGTAATAATTTGTTATTCTTTTATTAGGCCTTCTTCTGCATACCATGTTTATCATAAAGATGTCACCGGTGTGATGCCTAGCAACCGGTACAATGTTCCGGAGGTGTTTGCATACATTTTCCTGAGGGAGAGATCTGCCTCGTCCCTGCCTGGGAGAGCTGTCAGTGTATTCTGATGTATGAGGGATAAAAGGAGTCCCTGCTGCAGCCTCCAATAAGCTGGAGTCACGGCCTGAAAGCACTGGCTCGGGCATCACTACGCCGTGTTAGAAAATGTGTCAATTATCAGATGGAGTGCCTAAGGGTATCGCCTGGGTCTAGGTCATAAAACCATCAGGACTGAGGAGGGAGGGGGGAAATTGATGAGGAAGTAAGTTGAATTAATTGATAACTAGGAGGACTCTGTGGAACATATTCGGCGTAACACGGACCCAGACGTTTTCTCCCAGAATAATCGATGAATATGGAAAGTCTAAAATGCCTCCCAGTTTTGGTCCAGTACCTCTCCACTCTACCCATGCTTGTAATATTTTACAGACTTTCTCATTATTTTCAAAAAATTAAGTCAAGCAAGACATGGAGCTATAAAAATAAAAGTAAAATCATGCTAATATTTTATAGCTATTTTTGTATTATTGCAATTCTTAATATGCTGTGCAACTGTTTGTACGTGAATACAGTAGGGACCACTTAAATGTCTAGCCCGAGGCCTGATTCATGAAAGCTTTATGCGCCATTTATGCAGGTATCTGTGGCGTTTACTCAGAAAAAGTAGGGAATACAGCTTTTTTTAGCAAAGTTTATTCCTGTGCACAACCCTGCATCCTGCCAGCTGGCCATCACTCTCAGTAACAGACTTGGGAAGAACATCCAGAGTCCTCAAAATATCTGGGCAGTTCAGAATTTTAGGTGTCATAATTAGAGGTGATTACCCTGCTCTACCCTGGCAGTTTTGTGGGCTCACTGTGGCTATCCAGGGCCACCACCAACCTGTCACGAGCCCCAGGCCTTGGGAGGACGGTGGGATTCAGGTGCTTGCCAAACTCGAGGTGAGGTTATAACCTCTGCAGATACCCTCCAATAAAAGAGGTGTTTTGGAGGTGCCTCTCCCTAACTGAACAACTTAATGAGGCAACAAACTGTTTAGATGCCACTCGTTATGTCACTTCCGTTACACTTCCTTCCTTCCTTCCTTCCTTCCTTCCTTCCTTCCTTCCTTCCTTCCTTCCTTCCTTCCTTTCAGGATTCTTGAGACAAAGTGTTTCCCAAATAACTATCTGCCACCTTTACCATGTTTGTTTCTCATTAACCCAGCTCTCACAGGAACACAAGCTACTCACTTGGAGGTCTCCAACATCTATAGGTACCTTTCTCTTGCTGCCCAAAAAGCTGCTTCTTACTGCACTGATAACACAAATTCACCTCCCTGTCCAAAGGGAAATTGGAAGAGTGACAAATAAACCATTTTTGTCACTTCTTCTCTTTGCTGACTCTTTGGAGAACACCTCTCCTCGTGTGGCAGTGCACGATTTTGCACAAGGTGGATTTCTGGAACAGCCGCACTCATGGATGCAAGACATTCTTTGTAGATGAAAAGAAAAATAGGGTATAACATTACCCTTTTGAAAATAGACTGGGAATTACAGCCAAGAAATTCTGGCTTTTGCTTGGCTGGTTTCTCCACGCTCAAGCCAGGGAGGGAGCGGAGAGCCCTGCTGAGCCTTTCAGGGCAGCTCAGCTAAACACCAACCCTGGCTGAGATCCTTCCTCTGGGAACCTTCACACTGCTAATTCCTGGGACTGTCACGTCTGAATCCACACCAAGTTTGCAAAGTCACAGGCAGAGACAGGGAAAAGTTGGAATAGCTGCTGCATGAGAACCTCTAAATCTTCAGGAAAAACATATTAATGAATCAGGTTATAACTTACTGTTTTTAAACTTCTCTAGGAGGGAAAATTCTGGACTGTATCTCCAGGAATTTTTCACTGTTATATTCCAAAATATTTCTAAAGGTATCTGAACACTCTCGTGATGCCTACAGCACTCTGTCCTCTTCCCTCCAGGAAAACTGCTGAGTACTGCATGGAACAGCAAGCTGTGTCTCAGCAGCTTTCTATGCGTCAGACTTTTAGGGAGCACAAAAGCTCTGAGCCACAGCTGGAGTAGCCAGAACTGCACCTTACTAACACATGGGGCATCTGAAACCAGCTGGAGAACTGAAGTCATTGCTGGGAGAGTTTTGATTTTGGAGAAAGCCTGCTTTCCACCTGACGATCATTCTAATAGTAAATCACAACAGGCTCTCCAGAAGCACATCTGGATCCTGAATGCAGTGGGAGCCCTGCACAGAGAGACCTACACTGTTGCACAGACAGGCAGGTGCTCTCAGAATCACCATCAGATTTATTTTTATTCTTTTTTATTTTAGCAAAATTCATCCCTCAGTGCTATGATTTGCAGTCGTCAGGCCTGGCTGTGGCAGAAACAGATACCCCTGTGCCAGATGCCAGTCTGATCGAATCTGGGGCAATCCTCAAGGCAGACAGAGATGAAAGGTGATGTGTCTTGCACCTAGGTGTGACTTCAAGCTTAAGAGAATCCCAGGCCATAAATCTAGTCATCTTTGCCTTTGAACGTCTTGTTTAGGGAAATCCTGAACTGCCAATATAGGTCAGCTTTACGGGGCTGTGCTTTTGGCCCTCAGTCTATAGCAAAACCTCTGCACTGCAAAAAGTAACATGCAAGACTATTTCTTCATTTTCCAGGGAGCAAAGTCCACCAAAGCCCAGAAGTATTGCTAGAAAGCAGCAGAAATGCAAGACCTTTCCCAGATGATAAAATGAAGGGGTTAGGGGACTCAGTAACAACTGCAAGAGGAGTAACCTGGGGTTGAGCTTCCACATACCACCTTGTCTAGTTTGTCTACAAAGATCTCATAGCTGCCAAGGTTAAATAGGAATTAGGGGATTTGGTGGTATTTCTAGAGGTCCCTGATTCCAGTTGTCTTTTGTCAACAGCTTTTTCTTTTTCCTTGTGTTTTGACAGTTTTGTTTCTGCTCCCCGTAGAACTCAAGACATGAAAAGATGTGGGTAAATAGTTCAAAGAATGTTAAGGACATTCTTCCACTCTTCTAACTCCATGAGGAATCTGTTTGGAATTAATTACAGTGTTGAGCATGAAGAAAAGGGAGGATTGGAAGCTCTTATTTGGCCTGCTTTATCCTCTACACGTGATGAAATAGGCGTTACTGTCTGCAGTCTATACAGACACGGGAGGGAATAACAGAATTCTCATTGATTTCAGACGTGAAGGAAAAATTCTCAGTGCCCGAAGACTTCTGACAGTTCCCAGTAAATGCAAGGCCAAACGTTATACTCTTGTAACTGACATCCTTTCTGCTCTTTTCAAACTGAATAATCAAGTTTTGTGCTGTAAAGGTAGAAATATGGTGAGTTCAGCTTCCAATATATGTGTCAATATGAAGGGGGAAGGACCCAGAGAATAAATCTTATGAAGGAGCTGGGACAGTTTAGTTTGAGGAAGAGGAGGCTGACAGGAGACCTCATCGCTCTCTGCAACTGCTTGAAAGGGCATTGCAGAGAGGTTGGTGCTGGTCTCTCCTCACGGGCAATGAGCGATAGAAGGAGAGGGAATGGCTTCAAGCTGCAGCAGGGGAGGGTTAGGCTGGCCATGAGAACAGAATTCTTCCCAGCAAGAGTGGTCAGAGCCTGGACTGGGCTGCCCAGGGAGGGGGAGGAGTTCCCCACCCCTGACTGTGTTTCAGAGTTGATGAGATGTGGTGTTGGGGGATCTGGTGTAGGGGAGACCTTTGTAGAGCGGGGCTGATGGTTGGACTCCATGATCCCAAGGGTCTTTTCCAACATGAATGATTCTAGGATTCTATGATTCTGTAAGAAATGGGGGGCAATTACCTCTTAAATACACAATAATAAAGGACAAATCCTGCTCCCACAGTCTGAGGAGTCCTATGAGCCTGGGTCATCCTTGGGTTCCACACCTGGAATCACAGACCTTTTCCAGAGCATGACAAAACCCAGTTCCAATAAACAGACTGCTGGAGATTAAACCAAATTGTACAGAAGGTATATGTGTGCTCGCAAAAAGATGTTAATTTTGTCTTCCTTCTGCCTTTTTAAGAATTAAAAAAAGAAAAAAAAAAAAAGAAAGAAAGAAGAAATTGGTTTGAATAAAACTAAGTTGCAGTCTTAGTATAACCAGTAGTAAATACAGTAGCTATTTTATAAGTATTGCTGTCATTTTCTTTGACTAAAGTTACAGAAATTCTTTGAATTTTATATAGGGAACTAAATTTGTAATGGAAAATGATGTTTGATGGTGTTTAAATGCAGAGTATGTCACTGTATAAAGCATAGGGCTCTTTTAAGTTATTTTTTTTAACTTCTTGACATGTGTCACAATTTGGAATTCTGCTCTCATGGGATAAATGCCAGATTACATGGTGTAGTATTTTTATCCTCTGTACTTTCACTGTAGAAGCATACAACATCAAAGAAGAGGCAGATCACTCACATCAGCAGAAAATGGAATAGGACTATAATATGCTTGCTTTGATCTCTCCTTCTAATAATTATCTTGGCTACATGCATACATTGAAAGTAAGATTTGAATTAATAAGGCCAAGAGACCCTGGAAAATGTAAGAAGGATATCTGAATACTAACTTTGACTATCTTTAACAAGATAAACTGCAATTGAGCCTACAAAGTTGTGGATTGTTAATTTAAGGCAATAATCCTTAAATGTTATTCTTTCTTCAACTTGTCACCGCTGCGTTCGGCAGATGCAATCAGTCCAATTAAGAGAGTATCTTCTCAAAATCCCACTCACCTATAGCTGGGACAGGGAGGGTGCTATTTAGCTAGCATCCACTTGATTTCACATAGGTTTTCAGACAGGAGGGCCTACGGTAAAAATCATTAAATTTATATAAAAAAGTCATCACTACACAGTCTGTTATCATTAAAAACTATTCTAATATTGCCTTAGGAAAGATATTGCTTTTGATATGGAAAGTAAATCAAATCATCCACATCCACACAGGATTTGTACAGAGGCAAGAAGCATATTGCATGCCTGGTCAGTCGTTTTTTTTACAATTTTTAACCAGTGTTTATTGCTATATTGTGGTTTAGGAATCCTATTTCTGCCCGATGTGAGTAGAAATTATAACATAAACAGGAGGGTTGTGTGTGAAAGCCTCGTACGGTTAATTCTGGCTGGAATTACTGCAGTTTGATGGTCCCAGAGAATGGAAATATGTTATTTTTCTGCTTCGTTTCTGATGTGTGTGAGTTAAACCAGTGGTCGGGTGGAGAGCACGTTGCTCCCAGACACAGATGTTGCAACTTGAAATTATTATTTGATAAATCTTGGCTGAGCTACTAAGCACCATGCTAATGCAGTGCCCCGTAGCGTACAAAGGGATGCATAATGTGCTGGCCAGGCTGACTCAAGCACAGTATGAATTAAACAAATGAGAGTGAGCACGTCTATGGGTAAGACACCAAACGCGAGTTCCAAAAAGCCACTTGAACAAAGACGGTCTGTCAAAACAGCAGAGGCTGCTGTTGTCCTCAAAATCCCAGCCAAAGGTTAAGAATGTTCTTTTAGAAGGGGGTTATCTGGGCATTCGGGTAATAGATCAACATGCAGAAGGAAGGGCTTTGAAGAAATGCTCTCTCGGCTGAGAACAGGCAGGCTTTTCTCATCTGCTGAACTCACCTGACAGCGGAGGGGAGTTGCAAGAGAAAAGGTTTGATTCAGTGAGGATGTTACGAAGGGCTTTGTTGAGTTCTGAGACCAGCACTTCTAATTGAAGCCCAAGCATCACTAAGTGCTCGCTGCCTGGTGGTCCCGTGTCAGGCAGAGAGACAAAAGGAAGTGTTTGTGAGCAGGGGTAGGTACCGTCAGGACAAACTTCTCTGCAGAGAGCATTTGTCACCGACACTCTGATATTTGCAGAAGAGCACGATGGGCTTCGGCAGCCACAACTGCTCTCCTGCCCCAAGGCTCTTACACTCTCAGCAGCTACTGAGCTCCCACGCTTGCCAACCAAAATTCAGAAACCTGTTTTTTCTTCCTACTTGCCAAGTTCCTTGCTAGTTTTTGGTGTGGGAGAACAGGTCACCAGAGTTGAAGCAGTGGCTGGGAGCGCGTCCCATGTAAGCAGAGCCTGTTCCCAGCAGTCGTTACACACAAGCTGTCTCCAGCTGCACTGAGAGGGGTGGGATTTGGGTTCCCACTGACCCAGCCACTTCGGTGGAAGTGTTAGACTGGCCCAGGGGTGATTTAGGGAGCACCTCACCCTGCTCGGGCCTGGGAGGTAATTCAGGTTGGCTGCCAAACAGCGGTTAAGTTCAAGATTTCTTTCCAGTCTCACCAAATGATTGTGGTACAGTGTTCTACCAGGGGGTAACATAAGACATCCACAGAGGCTTTGGAGCACAGGAGGCTTCTTCCTCCCAGTCAAGCTTCAACATCCGATACCTTTCAAAACGTCTCGAGCTATTCTGTTACAAGGTAAGGATATAGGGGCAGTTTCACTGTCTATATCCGTCCCAGAAATATTCCAAGTAGGTGCTATAGTAATAAGATACTGTGGTAAAGGACAACCACAGCATAATCCCATCAGTGGTGTTTTTAATAGACATTTAAAATAACCCCCCTGAATCTTATTGTAGCAGTGTTCACAGTACTGGCATATCTCTGAACCCGTGAGATGCTGATAGTTCCGTGTAAATGTTGGGGTCTCACTTCTCCTGAGCAAACAGCCCCGGTGGGGTGCCCCGGCCAGCAGCTAAGCACCCACACAGCCGCTCACTCAGCACCCCAGCAGGGGGAAGGAACTGGAAGAGCAAAAGTGAGAACGTTTGGGGGTCAAGAAAAAAACATTTTAATAAGTGAAAGAAAAAGGGAAAGGGAAAAAAAAAAAACCACCCTGAAAAGAGACAGACAACCAGAAGTGATGGATGCAAAGTCACTCACTTGCCACCCTGCCCACCCAGACCACTGCCCAGGCAGCCTCTGGGCACTGACCAGATTCCCGCTCTCTATGGCTGAGTCTATGGCACGGGTTATCCCTTGAGCACCCGGCTGTGTCCCCTCCCAGCCCATTGACCACCCATGGCTGCTGTCCGGGGAGACAGAATGAGCAACAGAGAAGGCCTTGGTCCTGGGGGAAGGGAAGGGA